>CAEFZY010025255.1:0-65985 GCA_903066815.1 Brachyrhaphis roseni | reverse complement strand
TGACCGTTTGCAGTTCTTTATAATCCATAAAATGTTTAGAAAATCTGCTGTGCATAATAATTTGGAACAGTGCATTTTGAGTTTTTTATTTTTTAAAAAAATACTGTTCTCATGGGGAGCTTTGTTCAGTAAAATTTGATTTATACTGTAAAAGTTCATGTCTTGAAAATTATACTGACCATCATTTGCATTGACCATTTAAGAAAATCTGAGAAAATATCACTTGCATAACAATTTGCAACACAGTGTAATCACCAATTCAGTCTAATCACAATCAAGTAAAAGAATACTGTTTTTGGTAAGTAGTGTGATCTGTAACAACCAATTGCCAGGATGCATATCTGCTTAAATTATAATATGCTAATAGTGATAGTAGCAGTCCTTTTAGTGTTAGCACCCAGAAAATGTAATAGGTATATAAAATTAGCCAACATAAAAACAGGCTGAACACACACACACACACACACACACACACCCCCACACACACAGACCAAGCCAATCTCTTCTAAATGAAAACCAAACACACACATGTCTAGAATCAATTAGAAAGTCCCAGAGTTCACAGCTTTACCCACAAATCCCAGCTTCAGGTCTAATTATCTCAACCTTTAGCCACCCTTGTGTAAAAAAAAAACAAAAAAAACTGGGCATCATGGGAAACGAGGATGTTTCTGCTCCTACAATAAACACAGTTTGAAGTACAGTGGATCATAAAGATCAAAAAATAACAGGTAAAAGTAGGAGGCAGCTTTTTGTAGAGTTTCTTCAGTTTTGTGTTTGTGGAAGTACCTTTTGCACACATTCCTGTTCCTGTTATGACACATACACACACAAACAACGTGTTCGTATCACACTCAATCTGTCACCATTCACGAGCATCACAATGAATTAATTAGAACACATTAAAGACCGAGGAGGTTCAAAAGAGAAAAAGCTTCCCACAGTAGCCTTCTGCCCAGCGTCGCTGACCCCACAGCTATTTGCACAAAGCAGAAAAATAAAAATCAAGGTAAGATTAAGTGCATTAGACCTGCGAGGCACGCATAAAGGATTAAAAACAAGAAGCACATCAGTAGTGAGGTAGGATGAAAAGGAAAAAAAAAAGAAAAACATCTAATTGAGGCATTTTGCTGGAGCGAGGGTGGGGAGTTTGGGGGGTGTACAGTCGGACGTGAGAGAATAAAGGCTCATAATTGCATAATTATAGCAGTGGATACCTGACACACTGAATGCAGACGTCAAATGAGTTCCACATAATTTAACCAAACAGAGCCAAGACCAGGCCACGACAGGGCCCACCACGAAATATACCCTCCCTCTGTTCCTCCCCTTTGTCCGCACGCTTTCCTTTCTTCCCATTTACTCCAAAAAATTTTCTGCTCCACCACATTGTTGCAAGTTGTGGTTTGATATTTGAAAACACTGCATAGTAGTTTTGTATCGCTGTATGAAGCAAAAAGTGATGCTCCTGAATCATTCTGTAGTCACAGTAGTCGTCAGTCCAACTCGCAACACTTCACTAAAAAGCTGTTTAAAGCTGACACATTTCATTCGGTTCACTAAAACTTATTTGGCAGTATCTGTAACAAATTGATTGAAATGTATGTCATTTAGTATTTTGTATTCATGACTGTGAATGGATTTATGCCATTTCTATCAACATAAACTTGTTTTGAATCAATCAACTAACTCTTTATCTCCCAATTTGGTCGTGAAATTTTATTATGTTTCTCAAACTGTGGCTCAATAGACTTGCTTCTTCCACCTACTATTTGGCAGACTTCTGCTGATCCTTTAGTGCGATTTTGTGGCCTTTCAGTCTCGTGTTCTCTTCATTTTAAAAAAAAATTTTCAGGTTTTGCTTCATTATCTCCAAACAGTAGTGAATAGATTTGGTGCAAATATGTCTTTAAATATTCTTCAACATAGCAGTAGATGTAATGCTTATTTACTGTGGTGGTCTTTGTTATAAATAATTTGAGAACTGATGTAAACTGGCTGTGTTGTGGGTTGGTTGTTCACTTGACAACCAGATTCAACAAGTTATTGCAAAAAAAACAACCACCACCACCAAGACATCCGTAATAAATTTGAATTGCTTAGACTAAGAAGTTAGAAATTCCTCCACTGCTAGCACTCAAACTGGGTTCCATACAAGATGATTTTCCTTTCCTTGTCACTAAGCAGTACTGCTCATTCTCTTGGCTGGCTGGTTTACCTCCGTTACTCATCCAAAACCAAACTGAGAGCTGCGATGTCTATTCAAAGGATCAGAAATTCTTCTGTTGATTCTAAAGCATAAAATGATTAAAATGTTTTTCTTTAGATCAAATGGTGAAGTTTGAGTCACTGCAGGTTTGCATGCAAAATATTTTCCTCCATTTCACATAATTAAAAAATAAAAGTGATGCTGAATATCAGATAATGCATCAATTCAAATGCACTAAGTACTCAGAGTCGGTGATGCACCAATCAGACAGCACGTGATCACAATTTGACAATTTTAGAGTTTGTGGATAATCTTATGTTCTCGTTATTCTGTTCAACTTCTTCTTACCGAGTTAAGTTGATGTGTGTTCGGTTTACACATCAGATATATGTGTTTTACTGAGTGGGTTGGGCCTCTCTGCTTAGGCTTTGTAAGTAACTGGGGAATTATGTTGTATTAAAAAAGTTTTTGGGATTGAAACTTCTACTTATTGTTATCTATAATTTTGATCATTTTTTCCAAATATGCAACACAAAAAAACTAGATGCTAGATTAAACAGTTTTTGGTCAGAGTTCCTCCAAAGGCTGCCTAAGAAAAGAAAAAATGGTTTTAAAGTTGTAAGAAATATATACTCTTAACATGTTCCATCAATAAAAATGGACTAATTAAGAAGCTGTTCTCCATTCCTAAAATGAACTATTCCCACAAGAATCCAACCAGCCAAAGTCCCACACACAGACCAGAAAGACTCCTGTCTGGTTCTTGTGTTTCATCAGTCCACATTTCCAAGGAGATCAGCCCTGAAAACCGGTCCACTTTACAAACACACGCTCTCACACAGACCAGCACAGTGAAAAGAGCTCAATCGGCTCCACTTTGTACCTCCTCCGCTTAATCAAAGCTTCACTATTCAACAATTTGACCTTTTGTTCAAAACAGGATTATCACCTTCTCTGGTCTTCATTCACCCTTCTCTTTATCCACCCCTCCCTTTCTTCCCTTGCCCCTCAGCCCGTTTCCAGGGGCGACCCGCATGACGAGGGTAATTGCAATAATTTGTTAAATGCCATGGCAACCGTGGTTAGATGGGAGGGGTTTAAAGAAAAAAAAAAAATAAGGGGATTGGGCGGATCAGGAAACAAACAAATCCTTCATTTTGCCAAAGACAGGGGTCCGAGACAACGAAAGGACAGCGTGTGTGTCTGTGTGAGAGGGCTAGTTATGAACAAGTGTTTGCTCTTTCTCAGGGTGCTGGTTTATTGATAATCATGGAGGTGATGGTGAGGAGGGGGATAAGAGGTAATTTCCCTAATGATTAATGTGTCTCTGGTCTCAATTCAAGATGAACACACACACACCCAGAGGTGCAGAGCTTTCACTCTATCTGGCCAGACAAGCAGCTCTATTTGAACTCTCCCTCGGCCTGAAAGGAATCCTTAATTACACAATATTACCCCTCTTCATTGCCCCGCTGTGTGTGCTGTGTCCACTGCTGTTCAGCCTACAGAGGTGTGTGCATCTAAGAGTGTGTGTGTTGCTGTGTGAGATGTAAGTATTCAGTGGTAGCAGCTGTTTCACACATAATAACAAAAGGGGCTGAGGGGGGAGTCAATCCCCTCACATTCACCACACTAATTGATTTCTGTTCAGCACTGTGGGAGAATTACCCCCCACCCCCACCCCTTCCACACATACACACACTTTTGCAGACGGTGCATTCCATACACACTTAAAACCAAGGTGTTGGAAGCTGCCCTGGAGAGAGTGGGACGGCACAGGCATCCAGTTTAATTTACTCTCAGGCTGCAGGCTGGCTACAGTCACCAAGCAGTCCTCCATGCTCCTTCATGTCCTATGATCCTAACAAGGTCTAAAGCTGAATAAAAAAAGAACCACTTTGAGCTGATAAGTGAGCATAAGCTTAACTAATAAACTAGAGAGAGAAAGAGAGAGAGTAGGAGATGAGAAGAAGACCATATTTTTTTTTGGCGAGATGCAGATTAGATTCAATTAAAACCGGTCAGCGGATAAGAGTCTCAAAGCGATACATTTTTATAGCTGTTAGCCCTGTGCTGGCTTGTTCACTAAGAAAAATAAATGCATTGTAGTCTGATTTTTGGAGATCCCATCACTTTGATTTGGTTCTCAAAAACTGCGGACTGTCGCTAAAGCTTTGCAAGAGACCCTGTGACAAACTTTATAATGATGCACCTCTGAGTTCTGTCTTTGGCATTTCTCAAAGTTATAAATAACCACAAAAAGAACTGAGCTCTGACTATTATTAATCGATTCAGAGTTGTCCATATTGGCAACTAAACACAGATGTAATGAAACATCCCCAATATGTTGTGGATTGGTGCTAGATCAATAAACTGAGTTAAAATGCAAGCTTGACTGTTTTACAATCAAAAATGTTCAAGCTGTGGTGTGCTTTTGTAATTAGACTCCTTGATGAAATATAGTATAATCTATTGCCTTATAGGTGTGGCTTTATGTATTTTACACACAGTGTCATTTTTTTGCACAATCAAGCAAGTATGTTACCTTCATTTGTAACAAAAATGCTGTATATATCAAACATGCCTTAAAAGAAATATGACTTCGCCTTGAAATTGGGCCTCTGTCTCTTTAACAAGCTCCAGCTCTGTCAGACACTCCACAGTAATGTTTCTCCTTTAAGCAAAGAAAGGTGGAATACATTCTGGTCAGATTAGATCTTTTATGAACTTTGTGGCAACTAGCTAGATGTGGAGGAATACTACCGGCCTGATTGTAGCAACCCCCCAGAGAAACATGGCAGTGGTAGGTTCATGCTGTAAGGGAGCTTTTCCTCCGCAGTTTCTCAGCAGCACAACAACCATAAACATTCAAACCATCCACTGTTATCTAAGCAGTGGATGGTTTAGATAAACTCATATTGATGTGTTAGAATGGCCCAGTCAAAGTTCAGACGTAAAACCAAATGAAAATCTGTGGCAAGATGGTGCTTAGATACTATCTCAATGCAACATAACGGAGCTTGAGCATTTCTGCTCTCCAGGTGTGCAAAGCTGGTAGAAAGCTCCCTTAAAAGGCTTGCAGCTGTAATTGTCCGACTCAGCAGGGGGAATACATGTATGCACCTCTTTACTTTTAATTCTAATTTTGTTCCATTGATGGTTAATAAATAAAGCATATAAACATAAAATACAACCTAAAACATAAGAGCAATAAAACTACATGAGCTTAAGATAAAAAAAAAATAAGAAATCACACACGGTAGAAAAACAAAATACAACAGCCACTGCTGCTGATGCCAAATGTGATCACTCCCACAACTCCTTATAGAGCTTCTCCTCATTTTCCACACAGAGTGTGCTCTCTGGCTGAAAATGTCAGCTGCACTGCCCTGCTGGGTTTTTTATCTTTAGTGTAACATCTTTATGATGGCTTCGCTTACTGAAGCTGCATCTGTTAGAGCCCCTGTTATTTTAAGTAGAGCTGGAACATTTCAGAGATACTTTTCTGGAAGCATTGCCCCTTTCATTACATTATGCAGTCATTTATCTGACTACTGTAATTTGTCAGTTGGCGCTTTGATTTAATTTACTTAAGAACATGTGTCGCTTGTTATGTGTGCAACACCCGTCAGGTAGAAAAATCCTGATGCAAGCGAGGAAGAGAGAAATCGGCTGGTGACTGAAATCAAACAATTTAGAGCTTGATTGGTGACTAGCTAGTAAGAAAATGAAAAATCCAATCGTTTTCCGATGAGTGAAAGCACCATATGTAAATGCTCTGACAAAGAAATGACAGAGTAAATAAGAGTTAGACTTAGCTCTGTATCAATTAGGTAGCAGAGTTGGAAAAGGCGATTTAAAAGGAAATTATTTTTTAAGACAGGTTTGCTTTTCATTTAAGTTTGAGTTAAGTTCTGCCATGATTTTTTTTTTTTTAAGCTTTGTACCTCATAAAACATGTTCCATTTAGAAATGCCTTTGGAAGTCACAGTTACGATGAGGAACTACCATTAAAAATACATGTGAAGACCATCATTTCAGTAATGCTGGTAGTGCTAATTGCTAATCTAAGCTGCTAAAGAAAAATTAATAATGTGCACAATCATTTGATAAATTTTAGTTGCCTTGGCTCATACTATAAATTATCTATTGTAATACAGATCAGAAGAACTAAAACAATATTTTGAATGCTACTCTTATCTTCCCTTAAAGGAAATCTAAGTAATTGAAAATCAAACTAAATCAGAGTAAATTAGGAGCAAGTAGACATCTGACTTATGGAAAACAAACAAAAAATCAAAACAAAACAAAAAAACGCAGATTTTTTTTACCACGAACCAAGAACAAATAACGCGACTGTTGATTAACATTTTTGCACTTCTGTATACAAGAAACGTGTCTGAATTGTCCATTCATTAGAATTGCTTCAATATCTGTCAAATATACTTACAGAGTAGTATTTTTTGATGTGGCGCCGGATGTCGAGTTGCAGCTTGTTGCTGATGTTGACAACGTTGTTGATGGGACTGTTCGTACAAGGGATGTGACAGCAGCGCATCAAACTGGGCTCAGCCCTATCACCCTGGAAAAGGAAACATGTCAAATCCCAGAATATTACAAAAAATAATAATAATTCACGTCAAAATTTTTGTAATAGTTTACAAATTGGTTAGGAAATTATAACATAAACCATATTATAAGTGCTCTAAAAAAACACGTTAAAAAGAAGGAGAAAGGAAAAAGATGAATAAAAATCCAAATATGTCATGCATTTCTTTTAAACAAAGTTTGATTTTAAATTATGTAAAAGAGAAACAATTACTTGCATAAGTTGAGCATGCAACACTCTACTTTTACTGCAGTAATCAGAAAAAAACAGTTATGTATTACAACATGGAAACTTGTCCATTAACTTTAAACCACAACCAAAGAGCATTTCAAACACTGGCGATATAAAAGCTGAAAGTGCCCCCCGCCCATGCACAGTGAATTTTAACATTATTGTCCCGTGAAGGAAAGAGGTCAGTGTGACCCCCTGAACTGTCCACTTGACAGGACGGCTTATAGTTAATGGAATGAAGAAAGGAAGTCCCGCTACATAACAATTACACTAAATGCAATGACTTTAAACACTTGGCCCTTAGAACCTGAACTCCATTTTCTTGTCGCATTGACAGCAGTAAAAAAATAAATAAAAAATAGGTTTCTGAAGAGAAGTCAATGACAGAAAACTAAGCAAGTGACACCCCCCCTCAGCCAGCCATGAAGAGTGATTTTCGTTTGCTTGCATCACTTCTTTTTAGAGAGAAAAATAGTATAATATTTCACAGTCTGCCTCAAACTTCTGGGCTTTTCTAATAAGAGCCACACTTTCATCCTTCCCCACTGTTTCACATTACTCCCTACTTTTCCAGGATTAAATTCCAGGTTAAATTTCCTAAACTGTCACTTAAAATAACAGCCAACTACATTAAAGTTTAAACCAATTGGGAAGCAAGCACCCCAAAAGAACTGGTATCCACGCTGTGTATATGGGTTCTCAGCAAATAAAAGTCCAGTTTTCTTATTTAGAAGTTGGAACAAAAAAAAAAAACGACAGTCTGTAAACATTTTTCACCAGTTTTCTTCTTCTGCAAATACATGCCACAACCAGTTTTTAATCAACTGTCAGGACCGGGACTTGGCATCAGATATGTTATCCTAAATGAGTTGGATCAAGGTAAAACAAATCCTGACTGATGCACCCATCTAAAAATAAATCACAAACTTTTCAAGAGTAAAATCGCTGCATATTATGTTGAATCACAGTAATCGTTGCAGTATCATTGTATGCAATGTCACAACTGCGATATCTGGATGTAATATTTGATAGAATGCAATACATCAAGTCACATCCATTCATATCTTTAACATATTTGGCCTAAATTCCTTTGATGATGAACAAGATATATTTCTTTAGTGACTGACATGCTAGAGCTCATGGAGAGTTGTGGGAGCAAAGTCCTATTCAGAATAGATAAATCATAATCAATATTCTTGATGCAATAGTATCGAAATTAAATATTTTTCTGAAATCAAGCAGCCCTACTGTGAAGAATCCCTTCTTCTCTTTACTTCCCTCCTTTTCTTTTTTCCAGTTTAGTTTAGATGAAAGTAAACTCCCTTCTTCCCACTCCACAATCTCCTTCCTCTCTTGCTTTTTATCTCTCTTGTTTCATTCCAGACTTCATTTTGATATGCGACCCCCTCTTACTCCCAACCAAACAAGTTAGATCTAATAAAAATTACACACTATTAACTTGTTGGATCTAATACAAATTACACACTATTAACTTGTAAGATAAATTATCAAGAAGCAGGTAAATAAACTAGAAAAGGTGCTCAGGAAACACAACCAAATGTCCTCTTTACATTCTGCAGCTTAAAAAGACTTTGGTCTGTTATCACGGTTTGATAATATGCAGCTTTGCATTTTAACTGCCCACACAGGATACCCAACGCTCTTTTCATCCTTCCTCTCTCTAGCTACCCCCATCAAACAACCTTCCTCCCCTCTCTGTCCTCCATCGCTGCCGCCTCCTACCATCTCTGGCTCTGTGTCAGTGCTGGAGTCAAGGCCCATCCATCCTCCCCTCTCACAAAGCTGTTAAACCGTGTTCACCACCTTAATTAACTCGCAGCCTTATCAGTTTGCAGTGTGTCTGTGTGCATACCAGCCCTCAAACACGTGGTGGATACGGTTAAGATAAACACTGAGTTAATAGTTATTTTGAATTTTTGAAATGATTCAGACTGATTATATCCAGGTCATTCTGGTATTAGTAGAATATTTATGACGCTCAAATAGAAATATGCTTTTCGTTGAAACACGCTCGTTTGTCTAATGGCGTAAAGATCTCCTCCTTTTATGGTGAGTGCATGCGTGTGTGTGAGATACTCCTCTTTTAATTTAATGCACCTTCTTTCCTCCTGCCGAGGACAGAGGCTCGTCTGTTTTATTAGAGCCTTCCAGACAAGAAAAAGCTGCGCCCTGCTCCTCATTAGAAGCTGATAACACTCCAACTCAGGACCTTGGCCTGACAAATGGTAGGAGATGAGTGTGTACGTGTGTACAAGTGTGTGTCCAGAGAGCGGCAGGGTTAGGCTTTTCAAGTTGTAGAGTCCAAGCCATGCCAATGAAAACAAGTCCACTTCGGAGCCAGGCAGCTGTCTAAAAATACAGCCGGAGACACAATATGGAGGACAGCAAAAACATGAATCCCTCACAGGAAGCGTTAGTAACAGGCTCCCACAATGACGCTCCTTTTTTGCGTCGATGATATCTTTTTTGGTCAAGGCTTTGTGTGTCCTGCTTCTGCCAGATCTTAACCCTTCTGATTCATAATAAAGATATTAATTGATATTGGATTACTACCTGGACCACATAAGTGGCATTAGAGAATAACCCTTTACTTCTTTACTGCATAGCAGCCTCAGTGTGGATTGGCTCAGTCACTCACCGCTCCTTCGAAGACGCTGTCGTAGATGTTGTCGGTGCCACATTGGGGGCAGGTGAAGGTGAACCTCTCGCAGTCTTTGTAGCGTTCCTCGTCGTTCAGCTGGGCCGCCGCTCCCAGCGTGCCGTCGGCCTCCTCCTCTCTCTGATGCTGCTGCTGGGATCTGAACTGACCTGGGTCCAGACCTGGGACACACATCGCCCTTCAATCAGCGCGTTTTCACAAGCGAGACCTACTCAAGTCCAATCATGTGAAAAAAAATACCTTTATCTCACCAAAAATTATAGAGAAAAATCCTAATTGAATGCAAGACCGTTTATTTATATTATCAGATAATTACCAAATTAGAGAAGACTTATTTTAAGTCAGTGAATTCATGATTCTGTAGACTCTAACAAAGCCCTAGAAAAGGACTAGGGGTGGATGATAAAAATTCTATTAACTTAGAATTTTATCACAATATTTTATGGTACTATCATGAAGATGAAAATAATGACAAAAAACATATATTACTTATTTTTTTAGGTAGCTGTATGGCTGTGAATGTATAGCACAGAATGTATACCACAGCAAGCACAAATACTGATCTTGAAAAACATTCCAATTTGAAATATGTTTCCTCATTTATATTATAAATGAAGTGTCATTTATATCATTGAACTGCACACAGTAACTGCATTTAATCACATTATTGAATGTATTTAAGCTCTAGTGGAAAAAACAGAGGAGGAAACAGTAAAAATAAAATTTCCAATAACAGTCAGTTTTCCATCATTAATAGAAATTTATTAACAGTGAAAGATCAGAATTCTGATGGTGATAAGAAGATAAATGATAATTACGATAAACACCCCTAATTTATTGTTTTATTGCAGGCCCACAGGGAATGCTTGTTGCCAAAAAGCTCATTTTTAAGTTCATCGGACCAAATCAGATGGTTCCAGCTAATACATGGTACATGTTTATCTTTGGGATAGTAGGACAGAGAAAGCGTTTTCTTTGCATGCCTCCCAAACAATTAGTTGCTAACTATACAAAGTTTGAATGGAGGCAATATAAAAGCTCCCTGAGCATATCATATTGTGTAATGACCTTACCCAACCATGAGGCTATGAGCACCGTATCAATCCCCTCAATGGGGTCGCAGATGCGAGAAACTACAGGGTGGACCTGCTGGGCCAGGTAATACTGTGTGTCCACACTGAGAGCCTCCTGCTTCTGAAGCTGCTCCAGAGCGTAGGCCCTCTGACTGGCCGCCAACGTGGAGCCATCCTGAAACAAAAAGTAATACACCAATGCATTTCAGGTGGAAAGAAATAGTGAAAAGTATCTAATGAAGATGTATAGATCTCATATTTAAGCACCCTGCAAATGAGGTATGAGATTGTATCTCCAGCTTTGACACGCCGACCTCCCTGCGAGTTTATCCACAGAGCAACGTGCACATGAGGGAGACTCTTCTTATCTGGGTAGTCCTGAGGGTCCTTGGTCAGTGCCTGAAAAAGGAGAAGCAAATCAGAAACGGAACACAAAAGAACTTAGTGATTCCTGCCAAAGTGAGCTGCATCTTTACCTTGTGGATCTCATACTGGTTGAGTGGTATGTCTCCGTTAGCCACCTTCTCTCCAACCTCCACCAGATGCTTCTGGATGTTCTCCACAATGACATCCCGACTCTGGTCCGACAAGATCTGACCAATCACGTAGCTGGGGAAGGAGAAGACGAGTCGAGTTTTCCAAAATCATGAATGAAAACATTCCTTCTGAATTTGTGAATGCTAGATGTGTTTGAATAAAGCAGACACTTGGAAAACTGGATGTGTCGAACATACTTCCCACACTCCTTGGCCAGGTCACACCAATCTCTGCGAACGATGTCCAAGCCTTTGAGCTCCTGCTTCACACTGTATCGTCCCTCGCTGTGCTGTTCCACCACCAGAGCGGCATATTTCTTCTTCTTCAGCAGCAAAAGAGACTTGAAAACACCATCAATATCTATCTCCAGGAGTTTGTAGAGCTTGTTGACTTCCGCCTTTATCTAAAAATCAATCAGATTTACAGCAATAACATTAAACACATAAAAATAGCTGAAAACCAGGGACCTTTTCTAAACCAATGAGTGTAAATTAACTCGCAGACCTTATGTCCAAGTTTGAAGACTTCCTCCAGTGATCTGCTGTTTGTGTTGATCATGATTGAGTCTGTGTCTCCATAAATGACTTCCAGGTTCATCTGAGCCACAAAATCAACAAATAAAAGCAACGACTTTACATTTTTGCAACAATTTCACCTTTAATAATTGCAGTAATTTTACTCACAAAACCCAAGTAACTAAGAAAAAAAAACTAATCCAACTGTAAAGGCACAAAGGTGGTGGGCAGAGCCTAAGAAATGACAACAATCCCGACAAGAAGGACAAGCAAAAAAGGACAGCGACAACAAAGAAATGAAATTAAACAAACTTGTAGCTCAAGGGAAGAGTATGTTTACAACTTACCCTCTGAACCATGTCTTTGGTGTGCATCAGAATCTGAGGGAAAGAAAAGGCAACCGTATAAATAACAACCAAAATCACACAACAATACAGCTCATACACAAGATCAGTAAACAAACAAATCACTCAGAGACAAACAATGATTAAATATTAAGCTTCTATGTTATTGGCTGAGTGTGTGTGAGCCTCTGCACTTGCATTCATGTGGACACAGGGAGCAGAGCAGGTGACTTGCTTTTAAATGGGGGATAATTGGCTAAGAGGGCAATTACGAGAGCGTGCTGTGACAGGCATCTTTTCAACCCCCCCCCACACACACACACACACACACACACCTTGAAGACTCGTAATGGTCTTTATAACCAGCAGGGCGAGTGTCAGAAATAAGAGAATTCTGTTAACGCAGACCGTCCAATGTGTGTATGAGAGTGAGGAAGGCTCTGAGCTGCAGAGCGATCCTAACAGGTGGGGGCTCCAAGGAAGGAAGGGGGAGAGGGGTTTCTGGGTCGATAATCTAGGGGGGGGTCAAAGCGACGGAACGCAGTGTGATCTGTCACCAGCAATCTGCTCCTCAATCAACCGCGGCCGCATATATACAACACTTTGACTCACACTATGATCCGTGTGGGGACAAGGACGTGACTATTTCAGAGTGTGAGGAAGGGGCGGGGCCGGGCTTCCACTCCCTGAAATCAGAGTGGGATGTAAGCATGCTTTATGGGCTGCTACATACCACCGAACAGTGAGGGGAGTTGGAGTCATTCACAGAACAGCCTCCTACATTAGGGGCTGCAGTCAAGGTCAAGGTCTCACCAAAAACACACACACATCCGAATGTTGGTCTAAGCACAGCATAGTATACCAGTATATTTTATCAAAATTACCTAACATTTTATTTCAGTAACTTTAAAATTTTACCAGTCCAGGTCGAGTCTGCAAGTGCCAATAAACGAGAAATCAAATGCCCAAGTTGTGCCACATTTATTTATTTATAGTTTCAAAAATGTGAATCTCTGGCCAAGAGGAACACAGTCTTCACTAAACAAAATGCAGCACATCAAATCACGACGATTTATATTACGACGTGCAAAAATTCTCGGAAAAGCTGTCCGAGTGACCTAATTTAACAGTACATATAATGCACACTAATGAGAAGGGGTTACGTGACACTCGTTGCTGAGGTTCTACTGGCCTGAGAACATTTGACGGTGTTGTCTCTCAGCAATCAAACGTCAAGCAGGGAGCGGGTTAGATTACATATAAAAGACACCAGAGCGCCCAGACAAGGGTTCAAACTTGAGAGCACGATGTTTGTAGATTCTGCTCGTTTCTGAGTCGGAGCATGGCTGCACACAGGGTGGACTCTTTTTTTTTTGAGTGAAACAGCAGAGGAGAGTTGCACAGTATATCGAATCACAGTGTCAGTAAATGTAGTATCGCACTTGATAAGTACTTCCCTCATGCAGTCATTGGCAGGCTAATATATTTCAAGTGCAAAGCATTCACACTCTGCGTCCCAATAATATACTTGGCTAACAAGAGGGACTCTTACTGCTCTTAATTCCTAAACCTGACATAGGTTTGTGTCTCAATCACTAAAGCACCATGGGAAATGATGATGATAAAACTGAGACAAAAGTCAGGAAATTACAAATTAATCAACAAAACCATCAAAAATGCATGTTTTCCTAATTTTGCGCAGCCCTACCGCTGAGTTTTGAAGGTTAGTAGAACAAAATTTGCACTAGCTGAATTTTACCCAGGGTTAATCAAAGTATTTTAAAGGATCAAGGGAGTTTACAGACTCCTATTAGACATGAGTTGCAACACTCAAGTTAAAACATTTCAGTTTGTTATTTACTGCAGTTGCACAGGGTACAGATTATACTGAGGGTAGAAAAAGTTTCAACATGATTCATCATGACCTCATTTTTCTGAAACAGGTTTTTATACTGACTGGGAATCACAGATATGGTGTTCTTCTACAAATATGGGAATGCTACAAATAATGACACTGAAATAATACATCTGTCATTTTAAATCATTTTAAGTAAAATCTCAATAATTTGGTAATAAAAAGTAGCACAACTGACAACTTGGAACACTTCCCAAAACCATATTACAATCCTGACTGATTCCAGGTTGACAGCAATACAATTTGGCACAAACAAAATGCAGCCTTGCATAAATTTGACAGGAACCATTGCAGCAGTTGTCAGACATTGCTGTAATTAAAATGATGTTAAGAAAACCGGCAATCAAAATATTAAGTAATTACAAATAAAACAATTGAAGCCACTCCCATTTGTTTTAGCACAGGAAAAGTCTTTAACTACGTAATAATAAAGTGAGGTCAAAGTAGGAGATATAATCATACTATTGAATAATCAGTTTCAAATTTAGTCTTTCAGGTTTTACTTGAGGAAAGGATGAGCAAGAAGCCCGGAGTTGAACACATGCGGAGGAGCGAGACTGAGCAACAGCAAAGTGAGGCGACGTGGGAAGGCGAGCGAGGCGAGAATGCGTCGATGTAATTGATGAGCGGACTCTTTTTGGTTGCTTTTCCATACGCTGTCAGTTCCAGCAGGACGAACGGCTTTAAGGAATGAACTGTGTGAAAGACAAGTCGTTTGACCATGACTCTGGCATGTGTGCGACCGATGGTGCATGAGCGCTCATCTTTAAACACATACCGACACACACATACTATACGGACCAATGCAAACACATTTCCCTCGGGGTGGGAGGGCTGGAAGGATTCCTGAGTGTATGTCTTCGAGCCGATGAGTACCCTCGTCACCACCGGACGTTCCCCCCATACTGGGCTAAATAACTGAAAAAGCATTAAAGAGGGCTCTCCTTTTACTTCATGTTAACCAGATATCTAATGTTCAAGGAGGTGACTAGATTTAGAAACCTGAACCAAAATATAAACTCCTGTTATAACTGTTACAGACATATCCAACACTGTTCGGTTTAATTAACGTCAAACAATCTACATGGATCTATAGGCCTAAAACTATATACTTTCAGTGATGTTGTTTATGTTTCACTGCTAAATCCCATAAATATATTTTTAAGTTTAAAATTTAAAAGTTCACTTTCGGTTAATTTAGTGGCAGATGTTTTTTTTATGGAAGTTACACTGAAAGAAAGAGACAGAAAGAGAGAAAAAGAAAGCGGAAGATGAGAAAGAAAGGAAGAAAGGCAGATACTGCAGGTGAATAGATGAACAGAGGAACAGTAGGATAAGGATCCTCTCCAGATTTGCTCGTGCTTTTTTGCTCACATTTTCATTTCCCATTCTTCTCCAAAATTGAAACTTTTTTCCCCCCAGAGTAAGAAGTTAACAGAAAATGTTCAACATCTCATAAAGCCTTCACGTCCTGTGTGCGTTCATCGCTGGGTTTTCTAAGCTGAGAGTTCAGCCTCACAGTTTGTTGGTGTTAATAAACGGTAATTAGACCGGACAGTAATTGTGCGGCTCACAGAACAATCCACGCTTGTGAACTGTTTTTTCCCCCAGTTGTAGTCACTATTCCTGCTAATTCTGATCATGAAGACAACAGAAAGGGAAGACATTTTTATTCAGTGCAAGCATAATGCCTTTATTACTTATGCTATACGTCAAGTAAGTTTGACATTTCACAAACATGGTTGCCTTAATTATCTTTAATGCAACATGGATTATCCAATTACATCAAATGTTCACTTGATCTCCAACAAGTAACATATAAAAGCGTAAAAAGCAAACTGCTAAATTACAACAAGAGACAGTTTCATTGCAGACCTAATAAAGTAAAAAAAAAACTTGCAGCACACAAAAGCTTCAAAAACATGGCAACCACAAGCTGTTTTTTTCTTTCCCTTTCAGAAGCACTAAGTTTGGATCAGACATTTCAAACGTGAGTGCCGTGAAGTGTTCTTTTATTACTGCTATATTTCAGCGTACAAGTGACATTTTTTCCTTTGTGCAGCCCATTTTTAAAACATAATGCACCCAACAAATCTACCTTGAGACTGGAGGGATGCAGGCGTCAAGGCACCAGAAGACATAGTTTGGTTAAGTGGTGCAACAGCAGACTGTGACACTCAGAGGTGCTGCAGAAATGACCGAGAGACGCGTCTACTGGAGTCGAGTTTAATTCTGTCCAGCTGACAAACCCCCCCCCCCCAAAAAAAAACAACCTCCAAATCAAGATTTTTTTTAGATGCAATGGATTTAAAGGCTTGATGTGTTAACAAAGCCCCTTAACAAAATGCCTTCCATATTTCTAACACCTGTCCGAATATTTCTCTCTAAGTGCTGCACTTTCCCACAGTCTGCCTTGACTTTTCGCAGCCAGCCATTCCAGTTTCATTTAGTGCTCTTACAATATTTTTTGTGTGTATGCATGTGCACCTGGGTGCCTACTCATGAGCTGTATCCATTAGCTGCAAGTTATTACACCCTGCCGTGCTAATTGACAAGTGCTCCAGCCATATTGTGATAGCTGCCTTTTTCTTTAGTCGCTCCTGAAACTCAGATTTCCAACAAACTTGTCTTCAAGATTTGTGTCTCATCATATTATTCGTTTGCTTTCTCTTCATGCTTGTCTGTATTAATATGATATTTGTTTTTCCCTGCAGTAATGTGACTGGAAAAGTGGCCCTAGCTGGCCTGAGTAAAGCAGATGAAACCGAAGCAGACAACTGAGCATGCTAGTCAAAAGAAAGAAAAAAGGAAGGAGATCTGCAGGTATTTATATACACCATACACCTTTCTGCTAATCAGCAGATCACAGGCGGCTTTTTGAACTTCAGCAGGGCAGAGGGCCCTTGTAAAAAGAGCCTTAACTACTGACGACTGTTTTGAAAAGCACTCAGCTGAAAAGCATTTTGGGATGACAGTCGGCCGACTGAAATAGCACCTGTGGGGGGAACACGGCACTGTCAGAGCCGGGTGGAGGGTGGTTTGGCAACACACACAAAGGCGGAGTATGCGCAGACGAAGCCATGGTTTTAAACACTTATTCACCAACACAAGCTCACTTACAAAAGTGGAAGAAGGATTTGTCATTTTAAAGGTGCATTTTCTTTCTCTGTTTGAAGGTAAAAATCCTTATTTCTTTTGCATGTGATAATGTCTAATCGCAAATCACACGTGCACACGCACACACACACACACCCACACACCTGTCCTTGCAGATACCATATTTGTGTTCTCATGTCTGCTGCTTGGAAGGTCAATCGGCTGTAAAGCTGCCTCTGATTTAATACAACCGGCTGAGATCACAACAGCCGGCTTTGACTGAAAATAAGCCGACAATGCCAACAATCCTCCTGTTGTTCGCTCAAATTAATATGTGTCACTTCCAATGGTAAAGCGGATGTCTTGTGGCATTGCACTACACTGGTTCTGACACAGGCAAATAAGTCCCAAAATAACTTTTATAGGCTCTATGTGGGATACTTTATTTATCTTTACATTTCAGGCATTGGTCATTATGTTTAGTTCCTGATGAAACTCATTTACTGTAAACTGTTTTTGGCCTCCTGACTATAATTATGCCAACTTTAAGGTCCTTCAATTAAAATTGATACAAGCCATTCTGACCGAGTCCGTCCCTTCCCTTTCAGTGGCTCACTCAATAAAGGCGGACAAGTAGCTAAATCTGGACATTTAAAACTACTGTAAGACAAATGAAACCAGAAAAGCCCCTTTGCAATAATGAATAAATAATAAAATAAGTGATTCTAAAGAACATGTTACACAGCCTTCACATTTATATGCCAACAACCTGACCTAATTTAAGTGAAAAAACTATTTTGTGTCTGAAACACAAAATGAACCTGTGTTAAATAAACCTGTTTTTATGTTATTTTTTCAGCTTTCATTAAGGACATTAACACTTCTAGTAGGAATATTGAATAAGAGTCTTTCATTTCGTTATAGTATCAGACTGGAACAAAGCTACTAACTGATCCTTATTCTTAAATGACTTCAACAGAAATAAAAGAACAAGTTTAAGGTTAATTCAATTGCCAGAGAGTCGTGGAGACCCCAGGGTTTTCTCCAACAGAGCATACAGCAAAGAATCACTGTCCCCTACAAAGTATCTACATTGTTCCCTCGCTTAAAAAAAAGGTAAAACTTGGTTGTTTGTTCCAACAACACAAACATTAACATGCTAGCAGCAAAGCAACATCACCTGTCACTCTTATTAAGGTCAAACAATTGTCTGTAGGCAGCCTTTTTGAACAGGTACCACACCTAAAACCAGCTTTTTCACTACCAGACTGATACCCCAAAATAAATAAAATGACTAAGTATGTTATGGCTTAGTAAGTTAAAACCATTTACTAATTATTCATTCATTTACAGCTCTATATGTCATCCTGAGAAAGATGGCAGATGCTAGATCAATCTTTTATCAATTATAATCCCAGCCATTAGCCTGGTCTCACATGGCCTCATTAGTAAGTGTTACTAATGTCGCAGTTTAAATGCTGAACTCAGCCTTTCCACCGTTAGCCCCTCACAGACGAGCTAACGTGGCCAAAATAGCATCGCTGCTGCTCCCATGTGACTATTTGTTAAGTCCAGCTCTATCAGGAGCAAAGCCAGCTCTTTAAGGAGGAGGACCATGGGATCATGGAAACATCACAGCCGCCAGAGACACACACAAGCATTCAGGTCCAGATCCAGACTCATGAATACCAGCGTGACCGGGCTTATACGCTTAAATCTAATTCACAGAAATGTAAAAATGATTCCTGTGACTCTGAGCTAGCAGTCACAACCGAAGCTCTGAATGAAGGAACGGGGTGCAATGTCGCTAAGTCGCAAAGTCTAAAAGGCGGCGTCGCAAATGAGACGTGATAGCGCGAGTTTAAATATTCCTGGATCTAATTCTGGGAAATGGTTTGTCACTCTCGAGACAAGACAGATGATGGAGAGTCTGAACGATGGACGCCTGGGGCAACAATATTTACTTAGCCTTCATTACAGCTATTTGAACACATGTACGGACAGAGGTTTAACCTAAACCAAACTCTGACCTCTCCCGCCGCCGGGGCTCTGTTACACAAGCCCGCTTCTTCTAGTCTTCCCTTTGCATGCCTTCCTATAATGTCAGCAACGAGCTCCTGTCAGGCTGTTTTTAAACACAAGGACACAAACTCAATTACAGCAGAATGGCTTTCAGGAGTCATCCACTGTCCTGAGACACAAACACCTGCTAATGGTTGTCAGATTTGCTGGCAAAAGGGGACAAAGGTCAAAGCAATCTGCAATCCACAACAATCAGCAGCTTCCACAAGCATCAGGGGACATAAACACACGGATGGACTAACAACTCTGCTCAAAGTACAAGAAAAACAACCATTTTGCATTCTGTTTCAGAGAAAAGGACATGAAGTTAAGCTGTTTTAGATAAATTATCTATAACAATTGGCCGGAGTTAAATTGTTTTTTTCTACAGCTACAATGTCTTGAAACTATTCATGTACCTTAAACATTTTTACATTGAGTCTTTTGGGTTTAGTGGTTTACAATACTATTGATAATAATAATAATAAAAAAAAACATTTATTACCTATTTTTAAATTACTGTATGGCTGTAATTGCATAGCACAGCATTCATAGCACCAAAAACACAAATGACTGCTCTTGAAAAATATTCCTATTTAAACCAGTTTTTTCAGTATGCCAGAAGTGTGATTTAGCTGAAAATAAAAACTGCATTAAATCACATTTTTAAATTTACTGATATTTATTGCTGCTCTCATGGAATAAACAGTGGAAAAAAATTATAAAAATCTAAATTTCCGACAAATATGTCAATTTTGGAAGTTTTTTTAAATATTAATTCAAATTTATCGAGACAATAAGTCAAAATTCTTAACGTGACAAGAAATTTTCACAATAAATGCCCATCCCTAATTCCTACGGTCCATTTCAAAAACTGGTTTCTTTTCTCTCTTGTCAGATTTATGGAAAGCAAAATAAATAGTGCTCTTGACTAATTAGGTACTCCTAAGTAGGCATTTATTTTGGGGGCCCAAAATAAGGAGGGTTGGACACAAATACTTTGTACTGTAAATGCAGATACTATAAATTTTCCTGGACAATAAATTGTCTCAATCCTTGTGATAAACAATAATGCTGTTGTTTTGAGTCCATTTTGAAGTAACATATTGATAATGGCATAGTAATGCTGCAAGTCCACTCTATCGGAACTGGAAGATATAAATAAAACCTAACAACCAAAAACCATTTAATAAACGGAAATAAAAACACACAATGGAAATTATAAATAAATTTTGCCCTATAAAATATTAATCATAAGAATGAAAATTATTTAGCTCATTTTAATTTATCATGTGATTAGCTGCTAATTCCGACTGGCTTACAAATACTGAAAATCATCGATAATTAACCAATTATGCACTAATTTGTGTCTGTTAACCACAAATCTCCAAGAAAGTACACTTAAGCATTAATGTAAATTCAAACTCAAGAGTTAAACCATCCGGTGATTACAGAGGTCTAATAACCAGCAGTCAGCGGACAATAAAAGTCTGTCTCGTGGGATAAATACATTAATCAGCCAGTCATAACCCACATGTGTGGGAGATATGAGTTACATATATCTGTTCCTCTCTGCATTCAACTGTTCTCTGGCCAACATACAAAAGAACTCAAAATATCACAGAGGGGTTGAGGGGGACATCAATCTGTAGAGGACCCTCAGCCGTGTAATCCTAAACCTTCACCTTCCTCTTAATACCCATCAAGTCCCCCTTTTAATACCCACACATTCCGGGACAGAGTAGGCCCACAACAAATGGTCCTCCGACAAAGGGCAGAGTTCGGCCAGTAGTACACGGAGGGTGACATGTGTGCGTCTGTGCACATTTCTACAGTCAGACTCAGAGAAGGGGATAAGTGGGGGGCTTTCGTTACTCTTTAAGTAAGCTAATTTGAGGAGCTTCGGCCAAAAGTCTGTCAACTCTCTCTAAGCTTCCACATCTGAAACCCACCGGGGGTCCGAGAAACCGCCGTGGCTCCCGGCCAGTCCCACTCTGCCGAGGCCTCGGTTTAAAACGAGAGTGAGAGAAAGATGAGAGCCGGGCCAATCAATAAATACGCAGAACACATGCACATTCACCAGGGACACCCGTCCAAACAGATGAGAGCGGTGGGAGGGGAGGGATTTACACGGCGGACAAAGTGGTGATCAGTGTACATGTTACAATTATAAAAATAAAAAGCCTCCTAAATCATGAGATGAAAGTGGAGTGCAAATGTGATGATTAAAAAGGGGGCAGGAGTGCAAATGGCAATACCCACAAATACACTAGAAACGCAGCTATAAATGCCAGCTGGCTTTTCTGGCTCGCTGCAGATGGAAACTACCGAGAACTACTTGTATGATGTTCTATTAACTTCAGCCCACCGCAGAAATTCAGTCAAACTTCACTATTTACTGTGCAAATCTGCAGCTAGGGGACGCTCAACCTAGTTTCTCTGACTATTTTAACTTTTACTAACGGAGAGGTCTACCACAATCGGTCCATCTTGTAATAAAAGCGGGAGTCCCTGTGTTGTGTGTCAACATGCAACATAAATAGAGCTGCGCGCAGAATCATAGATACAAAGTAAACAAAACACCAAGACTGGGTGAAGAAGGATCTCCCGCTACATCAGCAAACCGAGGCGCATTTTAAGTACTGAACCCACAGAGGGTTTTAGATGTTACTGATGACCTTTTGATGCTCAGCTCTGCAATGTGTCACATCACTCCTCACTGTATGTGATGCACTAATGCAGTAACCCCCCCTAGACCACAGTCCACTTATATTTACTGTCCCCTCAGCACACAAGGTAACTTAAGGAAACATCAGAGGTAACCCCGACCAAAAATATAAGGAGCCCTGCAAAAGTATACACACCCTTTGAACTTTGAGATTTGTCCCATTAAAAACACAAACTTTGATGTGTTTTGCTAGGACTTTATGAGTTAGACCAACACAAAGCTGTGCATAATTGAGGAGAAGAAGGATGTCACCACAATGCCTGAATGTTTTAAAGGAATATGTAGCTAGAAAGTGCAGCATGTATTAGTATTCAGTTGTCTTTATTCAGACACCCCTAAATAAAATCCAGTGTCACTATTGTGACAAAATCAGAAAAAGTTACCAATAGTTATGTAAATCTCTGTAAATGTGACCAAATTTATTTTATGGTAAAACTAAGACTTAGAAAGAGGTGAGATCTACTTTTTAACAAAAACATACTTTTTTTTTTTTTTTAAATCAAATTGCTATTCACTCAATCTAGGTTTTGACCTCACTAAAGCATCAACTCTTAGAGATTACTGACAGTTTTAGATAAGGGCTCCCTGCAAGACTGTCTAAACTAAATACAACTCAAAACTGTTTAAGACAACTCCTGTGGGAGGAGGCCATATTTTCATTCAAAGGAAAGTGGAAAAGTAGCCCACTTATCGTCAAAGACGACCAAGATGAAGCAAAGCAGGCAGGAGGGTAAATGTAATTAATCCGTTCACCTCTGGCTGGTGACAGACAGCGGCTGTAAGTGTGCAGGCAGAGAAACTCCCACCTGCACCGGTGAATCAAACACACAATTTTAACAATGTAGCTCTGTCAGATGAACATCAAGCATGACTGGAGGCACAAATGGACTGACAAAATAACAAACACACACGGCGAGTTGGTGTCCTGCCCTCCGTCAGACAGCACAATGAGTGTGTAAGGGGATCTTAATGAAGGAGTCCCCCGAGGCAAAGCCTGATGCCTCCGTTGAGGACTTGTACCGTTGGAGCTCATTAAATGAACATGAGTACCATCACTGACATGATGGGAGTGTGTATGTGTGTGTGTGTGTGGTGTTCAGTTACAATGCCAGCTTTAGCCGTTTGTGTCATCCAGAACACATGCTGCTTTGGATAAATTTATTGGATGTGCACGTCTGTCAGCCCTTAAATGAGGTACGTGAACATTTCCTAACGCATCTATTGGCATTTTATTCCTGGAAAGGTGACAGATTTGAAAAATAAAGACACTAAAAACATGACCTGGGATCTGGCTGAATGGAAGGGGAGAAATGTTCACATTTCATTCAGATTCACATTCATTCAGAGAAGAGCCAAAGGTGAGGAGGACAAGGAAAAATTCCTCAAGGAAAATAATATCAAATGAGGTAATATAGGCCACACATAAAAGTTCAGAAGCCAAAGGAATTTTTTTTTTTTTTTAAATTGGTGAAAATGTGGACTATGGCTTAACAGTGCCATCTTGTGGATGAAAATCATAGCGCTTCAAGCAAGGTCATTCAATTATTTCATTGATCCCGAGAACAGGCCAGAGAGGGAGGAAGGCAGGAGAGATAGTCTAGCGAAGGAAAGGGATGATAGATCAAAACTCATGCAACTCATTTTTCATTTGGAGCTGCATGATTTTAGAAAAACATCATTTCTGCATTTTACAATGATAATTTCAACAATGAACCCACATTTTCACTTGTGCCCTCTATCTTTTTTGTCACCACAGAATTGCCTCCACTTTCCATG
Source organism: Brachyrhaphis roseni (assembly GCA_903066815.1). Lineage (NCBI taxonomy): Eukaryota > Metazoa > Chordata > Actinopteri > Cyprinodontiformes > Poeciliidae > Brachyrhaphis > Brachyrhaphis roseni. The sequence continues at coordinate 42,211 of CAEFZY010025255.1, read as the reverse complement.
TCTATTCTAATATTCTGCAGTTTGTATAAGTTGAGAGCATAAAAAACAAAGTCCTTCTTTGTGGCCAAATGTTATTGGAAAGCAGAGTTTACACTCCATGCCACCTGAAAGTGTATTGCCTATCACCATATTATATTTTTTTGATATTATAGATATTGAAATTGGTGATGATTTGCTGTTAGATTTGTTCTGGAGATCTAATTCAAAATCCTATGAATAATGCAATTGTAGAAGATTTGAAGGACTTGAATATGAATTGTGACACCAGAAGTTAAACATTTATTTGCAAAGAAGCAGCTCAGTTTACCTCTCTTCCTTTGTGGGTGACCAGAGCAGCAAGTGGTTTAGCATAGAAGCGGCTGTAGCTGAATCCCAGACAGCCGTACATGCTGTTAGCCGTCAGCTTCAAGGCCTTCTGACGGATGTCGTACTGAGGGGAAAGGAACAGAAAACAGCTTAGAAGCTCACAACTATTTGGTATTTCAATCATGAAGAAAAACTTACATTTTTTACATTTGTTCTCAGCAAGAAATTGTGCTGCCGTGTTCAAGTTTCACCCAGTTAACGTACTTATGTTTTATTATGATACCACCACAAGCTTTAAGGTATATTAAAGGGGATTGCTTAATTAATTAAAGTTATATTAATTAATTCATACAAAGTAGAACCTAATTGTAAAGTGACAGGAAAAAATTATTTCAGGTTCTCAACATTTTTTATTTAGTCGTAGTAGGTAAGAAGGAAAAATGTACTGTAAATACTAAGGATCACTATCAGATTTTTATTTGTCAAGTATTTGGATAACTACACGTCCTTTTCTCTCTGCTTCATTATTATGCACTACATTAGGCTGTTTTGTCACATAAAATCCAGATGAAATTCATTCATTGGTTGTAACATGACAAAAAGTAAATATTTAATTCAAGAAAGAGAATACTTCAGAGAGGCACTGGAAAGGCCAACTGTTCAAGAAATAAAAGATGAAGCAAATTTAAAGGAATGTGAGAGAATGAATTTAAAACACATCATCAGTCACTACTTTGCCACATATTGCTAAGTTATAATGTAGACAAAGCACACACTGATTAAATGCTTATGTTTAACAAGGACTTGTGCATGTGAGCACATCATTACAGAAGGACAAACCTGCATGTAGAGATCTGGATTGATGTCTTGCTGTTTCATGAGCTGCTTAACTTGTTTACGCCGTTCAACCAGTTTTCTGATTTCCTTGGGCAGGATTCCCATTTCCAGGTTGGAATCTGGAATCTCAGGAATCTCCTCTGGCTCATCATACTGTTACAAAGTGTGTACAAAGGTTGGGACTTATCAATCTGCCTGACGAAATATATCAGTTGTAATTCATCTGGACGCGAGTGAATTTCACTCACATCAGTCTTTTTGTGGGAGTTCTGAGCCTGCCTCTGTACAGTGGTGAAGCAAATGTTGAACTCTTGGATGATTGAAGGGTACAAGCTGTTGAAGTCGAGCAGCAGCACAAACTTATCATAGAAACCTGAGTGGACAAATGAGGTGGGGTCAGAAAACGGACTCAATTCAAAGCGAATCAACATTTTTGAGAAACACTTACCGATTTTCGGATCCAGCACCAGACCTCCTGCGTAAGCTGCCTTCTTCTTCCTCTTACCCTTTCCTGCATCTACATCGTCCTCTCCTTCAACCTGGATCAATGCAATCAAAGGGAAAAAAACTTGTTTAAAAAATTTTATTAAAAAAAAAGGAAATTTTTGTGCACTTCTACAAGCACTTACAGTATCCAGATGGGCCTTTTTAAAGGACGGTTTGTCAGGGACAATAAAGTTTTTGTCGTGGAAGGCATGAAGCAGCAGGAACTCGTTCCTCTCAGAGCGACCACCCATTAGTGTGCGAGACTGCAGAGAGGCCGCAGAGAGAAACTCAGAGTTAGAAGCAAAAGAGATTAAAATTAGGACAAAGTAAACAGTACAAAGCCAGACAATAGCTGAATATGCTTTTAGGTAAGACTTCTGTCTAAAATATTAACTTTATATCTTTATTTCTCATGTCCAAAATCACTGAAACTGTGATTGCTTTTCTCAATTTAAATGTAGTGACTGAGCAGATCATTTGGGTGAGCCTTCAGGTCAAACTTTTATTTAGATCGATGATTTAAAAAGGTGATTGGAATGCTAACGATCATGATTAACACCAAAGAGACAGACAGAAATTCATAGTTTAGGAAAACAAAAAGAACAGTTAGTTTTCAAGAGGCATAAGGTTGAATTGTTGATTGTTACCAGGACATTGCCGGCGATGCTGGTGATCTGCAGGGCGAGGGGCAGCACATTAAGCTCACACATGATCTGGAGGATCAGTTTTGCGTCAGTCCACGTCAACTCCAGCAGGTACAGCAGGTGAGGAGAGTCACTGAGGCAAAAAGAGGCACATTTTACAATAAATAGCTTCATTTCCCTCACTCCTTTCTAATACTGTAGTAGCTCGCTTTAGGTTAGCCGTGGGCTTTGAAATTCACCTGTAGAGATTTCTGATGCTTTCCTGAGGAACTGTGACCCGCTCCACCTTCAGCACCTGAGCTGCGAGCTCCGTCAGATGATAACTTTTACAACGAATCAGCTCTTTGGCCGAGATCTCCACGTCACACACCAGACGGCCACACGTTGCACTCTTCTCAGCAAAAGCTCCACGGCCCTGAAAAAGCCAGGACAACATAGCAGAGAAAACACAACATGGAAGATTTATTTATTTACAAACCTACAACAAAAACATATTTCTCCATCTGATTCTGTTTTCTTACCCCCAATTTGGGCATATTTGCCCTCCTGAGGCGTCCGATCTTAGACCAGTGGGGGACCTTGCACACATTGATCCTCTGCAGGAGAACTTCCAGATCAAAGCCGAAAATATCATGACCCTGCAGGTAAAAGCAGGTGACGATTCAAAGGGTTGCTGGATACTGGTTTCCCTAAACCATGCTGTTTGGCTGAACAATAGAAACTTCCAGGTGGCAGTGACATATAATCAGGCATAAAAACAAAATCTCTGAAAGGATCTATTAGCTGTCCAATTTGTGACTCACAGTAGTGATGCGCCAACCAGAGATGTTTATAGTCCATAAGTCTGACCCGCCAACAGATTTTACCCAGTTTTATCAAGAAAAGTCAAAATTTTTAAGCAGAAAGAAAAAGTTCCTTCTGCTAAACTACAAGAGGTAAAAGAAATCCAATCAAATGCTGAAGTTTATTGTTGAACAGATGTGTCTGAATAACTACAAAATAATTAAATATTAGAGAATATCTTCCTTACTCCGTTACGAGAATAAAATCTACCTGATACTGAAAATGCTAACCGACTCTTCTTTCTCATCAGAGTGTCTAGTAAGTATGGTGCATTTACTGATCAGGAAAAACAGATTGTACTTTCAGTTCCCAACCAGACGGACCAGCTTAAATGTCTCCATTTCAAATTAATGTGGATTTTGAGTATTTGCTTGTACGACTGTCTGTTGCTCACCACCAACACATCAGGGTCAATTTTGTGCATCTTGGCCAGGAAGCAGCCGAGCAAGGTCCGCTCTGAAGTTGCCATCTCCATCTTCACTTTCTAAAAAAAAAGATTAAGGCCAGTTGGTCAGTCTATTATTAATTTTATACAGCAAAATGTATTCTTAGTAAAACGTCTGGGCTTGCAATTGTTATTGTGGGACATCATTTGTACTGCTGCAAATGAGAAATGAGCCTTATATTTAAATGTTAGTGTATCTTAAAGAACAGGAGGAGGATAAAAAATTGGCTTAAATATGAGCAGCAGCTTCAAGTGACGATTCAAATTATGGCTACACAGTATAAGAAAATCTTTCTAAGGTATATATATTGGTAAGTATTGTCCATTAATTATTAAAATAAAGAGAAGCAGTGCTGCTGAAGCTAGGGTCTGTCCATGTCTGGTCACTCACCTTCTTCTTGACAGCATCTTTGAAGTCGTAAGGGAAAATGCAGTCAGATGGTTTACTGATCACTGAGGAGAAACATTGTTGCAATCAGTTTGTTTTAAATCTCATCCAAGTTTATATTGCATTTCATTACAAATTTGTCAACTTCATTCATTACAGGTGACTGTGGCTCAATGAGGAAAGTATTGCAATCCAAAAACTTGTGGGATCACAACAGCCTTTGGCAAGGCACTTACTATTTAAATTCACTGCTTTTACCAAGTGAATAACAACAAAATACCAACAGCAGAAAATGTTTAACACATACCACAGAAATGAGTTTGATAGGGAGGCTGAGGAGGAGCTTTATCCATATGGAAGCTGTAGTGGATGAGCGCAACAAGAGACACGATCTGCAGAAAAATGAATGTTGCATTAAGGGAAAAACGTGATCAACCCTGTTAATCTACTGTATAGATTACTTTTTAAAAAAAATATATACAGGATATAGAAGTGTTTCTTACAGCAGAGTATAAAGGCAATTCTATGTAAAAGAAAAAACATATATGGCCACAGAGTAGAAAGCTTCCACCCAAATATTTAGATATTTCTTGAGAATTTCACATATTTACCAAAAAATATAATTTAAAGACATACATTTACAATATGAAACTACGATATTATCTAACAAATTGTAAATTTGCATGAAAGCCACTTGATGTGATTATAAAGTCAAACATGTCAAATGTAAATTCATAATGATACATTATGAATTTATAGATGCATTTCTTGCTATTTTCAAAGTGTAAGTGGTACATCTGGGCTCTGGTGTCAGAACATCTCCCATTTATCATTTTGTTCTAGCAAACTTCTGACTTTACAACGGCAGAGAATTTCCCAGATTTAAAATATGTCTTTAATCATAAATTCGTATCACTATTTCCCCAAAACATACAACTTATTCAAGTTTTATCTTGTAAATATGTAAAAACTTTATCTTCTGCTGCCAGATTTTTTCCCCCTCCATTTACCTACAATTGTTCTAGTACTTCATTGTAGTTTTCAAACTCAATTTACAAAAAACAAATAAACAATACTTTTGCACATGACTGGGAAGAACAAAGTTTCACTATTACATAAATGTTTTCCAAGCGCTAAATCAAATATTACAACCTCATTGTGATGCGTCTTGGGATTCTGAACCGTCTTGAGGCTTATGGACATTACGGTTATGGGTGGAGGTGGCAGATCTTTAATCACAGAAACCAAGTCACTTCTCACAGCGAGAGCCTCCACCTTACACCAGCTAACCAGTTGGTTCATGAGCTCTAACAAAGACAAGGTGAAGAAGTTAGAGCTGCAGAGAAAATTCTTTAGATGCATGGATCAAAGAAATAAGTGACATTAATGGCATCATTCTTACGTGGCGTCTTTATGTCCAACCAGCAGGGGCCTTTAATCTTCCTACTGAGAAGGAAGTGCTCCAGGCTGCAGGTGTTTGTTCCAAAAACATGGGAAAATGTCATCCCTTTAAGGTCAGATGGCAAAGCAGGAAACTCTGCCTGTAAAAATAAAATTATCCTAATAAATCAGTATCAACCTGGGATGGATTTTAGGACGTTTTGCTCATGTGTGTCTACTTACAGAGTATCTCACTTCCAAGTAGTCGCACTGATTGGGCACGTCAGGAATTTCAAAAGCATAGCTCTTCTCAACTTTCTGCACAGACAGAAACAAAAAATAGGCATGGATGCCTGCTTTCTAAAAAAAAAAAAAAAAAAAAATCAAGCTGTAACTGATACCGACCTTAGATTTGAACTTCATAATCTTGAACTTCTCAGAAAGCTCACTGAACTCCTGGTAAACGTCCATCATCCCCACTGGTTGGTCCGACACTTCTCCAGTCTTCGGATTTGTTTTCTGTTTTGTTTTTTTTTGTTTTTTGGCAGTAAAAACAGTTCAGATATAAGCAGTTTTCATCAGGAATAAGTCAATTGCAGTTTTCACTGATTGTGTGACACCTACGAATTCCCGAGGAAGAAGGTACATTGTTCTGTCAATGTTCTTCACAGTAACGCAGCAGCTGACATGAGACTGCGCCGACTCGATCCACACTTTCCCGAACAGATACGCCACACCTGGGTTGCAAATTAAAGTCAAACATCAAGTTAGAGAATCTCAACAATGCTTCTTCTAAAAAAAAAAAAAAAAAAAAAAACATTTTGTGTACTTTGACAAAAAATGGCTAAATACCACCTGGTTGGTTGTATGGGTCTTCAAAAGCATCCAACCAATAGAATCGGAAGACCTGTTCCCCATCCGTGCCTTCCACTAGAGGGAGCTTGCTGGAGTCGACCTGCACCTCCACTGGAGCTTCACTGACTCCACCTGCCACCTCCTGTCCCCAAGAGCTGCCAACTCTGTTGGGCCTAAGAACAAGAAAAAGCTTTAAGTATAAATATCTTCTAAAATCATAATACATTTCACATGTATTTCAGTAGTAGTGATTCTGGTTTATGTCAGGAAGGCGCACAACTAATAAATGACTTGCTGATCTGAAATAAGTGCTAGAAATTCTGAGTATGCATCCTGATGAGACGCGTTTGTCATATTAAAACGACCTATTGAAAATAACCTTTAAATGGGTATTATGCACTTTTTATTAAGTCCACATTGGTCTGCTGTATTCAGACTTTAAATGTTACATTTTATTTGCTGCAATTGGAAAATCATCACAATTAACCAAATCAAAAGCTGAAAAATATCAGTTTGTGTAATACATCCATGTATAGTTCTTCTCATAGTGAATTTAGTTATTGAAATAATTTATTGAATGGGACCGTAAGTGTCAGATATATCTTAAGAGGACGAATACACAGAGAAATCGATTATGTGATTTCAGAGTCAGTCAACTTTTAGCTTGATTGTATTTGATCGATGGCCAGGCAGTTGAAAAATAAAATAAATAAATAATCTGATCTTTACATCTTACCCAGGTGTAAAGATTAACCAGACACTGATAAACCAGAAATGACCTGAGAATGAACTTGATCCTTAGGAAAAAACATCCAACTTCTAAGTGCAGCAAAGCTGCAGACACAAACTCACAGCAGAACTGGATCCTGACGTTCAGCTTTGTGCTCCACTTTAACTTCAGTCGCTGTCAACCCTCCTTCAGGTTCAAGTTTGACTTCATCTTTAGCTACAGCCTTCTCCTCCTCATGCTCAACCTCCATTGGCTCATCAAAATCGACCCCCTCAAAAGCCAGACTGTCGTCCTCTGTAACAGACAGCAAAGTCAAGATTGGTTTTGTCTTATTGTGAAGCAGCTCAAGAGTATGAAAGCTTCTGAAACTCCATCTAACCTCTCTCTTCGTTTGGCTCTGCTTCATGTTTTTCTGGAAGAACCTCAGTTGTTGCGGGTGGAGGATGGGCTGAAGGCTGGGGAGAGGGGTCCAGAGGCGGAGGTCGGATTACCTTGGCTTTTAACCCCGCAGATGAGGGCTTCTCCTGCTACATCAGGGTGTTTGCATAATTATTCAATTGTGACGTTTGCGCTGACGGATTCTTGCAAAACCTCCATATAAACAGCAATAAGACTACATGTAGGTCAGGATATGATGGCTTCACCTTTGGCATCTGAGGTCTGAGAGAGAAGGGGTTCTTGCTTGATCCCACTGGCTTCTTTTTCTTCAGGGTAACCAAAGGTGGAGGAGTGAGAGCTGAAGGTTTCTGGAACAGTAGATGAATAAGGTATTAGAGAGGTTAAAGGCAGCAGGAACTATTTGTTATTCCTGTCAGTGGGATAGTATTTGGTTTAATTCTCCACTCATACATACCTCATTGTGTAGATCTTGTAAAATATCTCCTAACAAGTCATCTTTAGACAGATCTACATCTTTCTGTAAGAGAAAAAATTACAAAACATGAGAAAAATGTAAGAACATTATCTAATGTCTGACAAACCATCTACAGCATACGTGACAAAAACATTAAGCATCCAGTGAGTGTAGAGAATATCTTGTCAAAGATTCTCATAAATACCAACCTCTGCAGGCCTCTTAACATTGTTGGTCATGAAGAGACTCTTAATAGTGTTAGGCTTCGCTACAGAAGATTTCTTAAGAGTTTTCTTTGACTCTCCCCCTTTTGCGCCCCCTTTTCCTGCAAACACAAACCAAATACTTAAGCACATGATGTCTGTATTTTTCAATTCTTCCAAAGGATTTTTAGCTTGTTACCTTTGCTTTCTACAACATCATCGTCTAAATCATCGTCGAAGATCTCTCGCCCGTCTTCAACATATCCTGTGCCGTCTGAAAGAAGGAAGGCGATACTTGGAATAAAGAACCCTCCATCTGCCTGTGTTCTGCAGTGGTTTCTCAAAACCAGATCTCACCATCGTCAATAATCCAGTCGTCCTCCTGCCTCTCTCGCACCATTTTCGAGTACTGCTGCTCGTCCACCTCTTCGTACACGCTGGTGATCTCCTCCACCTGCAAAAGTCAAACACCAGCTAAACACAGACTGAAGAGAAACACAGCAGAAAACCATCTTATGTTCACTTCAACTGAGCTTTGCAAATTAATATCTAGGAAAATAAATTGGTTTTTCAAAGTTTCTTGAATGGCAAGCACCATGGTGGAAAGTTGAGTGGAAGAAAAACAGCATAGCAAAAAAGAAAAAGAAAAGTACACATGCAACACTGATAGCCGCAGGCTTGAGAGACTTATGAAACAAAGCCTGTTATAGAGTTTGGGGGACAATTCACAAAATGTGGACTGCAGCAGCAGTCAGATCTTTAGAAACCACCACACAGACCTGGGACTAGCAAGCTGATCTGACCTAAGCCTTGAGGAGAGTCTTTTGAGTAATGTCAGGGGCTAAAATGAGAGACCCCGGACCAAACAATGCAGCTTAACTAAAGGCCACATGTACCTGTAACAAACCAAGACCAAGTTCTTACCTACACGTAATAAATACCAAAATCAACAGTAACAAAACACTTCAAATAAATCACTCTGTGTTAAGAACACTGACTTAGAAATCATTGTTGCTTATTGTAAAATGTTACTGTAGAAAAGCAAAACAAACAAAAAAAAAATCTCAACCTGCCACTGGTTTTATGAATTATATAAAACAGAAACATATTGTCTTTATCACCTCATATTTGATCTTTTCCCCCTTTTTGGCCTTCTTGAGCTGCTCCAGCGCAGACTTCCTGCCCACCTTCTCCCGCTTCTCTCGTCTGGAGCGAGACTTGGCCAGACCGCAGGCATCGCCCTTCTCATCTGAGGAAAGCCACACAATGTTTTTTTTAAATACAAAATCCTCCAATTCTTCTACATTTACACTCAATTAGAAATAAAATTCTAAAACTCTACACTTTTATGAATAAAACAAAAAGTGTTTTTTTTATTATTCTGATGTGGGTTATATTAGAGGTGAGTTTCAACAACAAAACTGTCAAAAAAAAAACCCTAAAAAATTCACTTTTTTAAATTACCGGCCAACTAAAAAAAATTGCTTGACCACTCTCGAATTAACGCCAAGAGAGCCAATTAAACCAAAAATATTAATATTAATATTTACAAAATGTTTGTAAATAGCCTTATGACCCTTACATGGAGCAACAATTGCTACTTTAAGGTGACCTTTCTGATAGGCATTGTGTGAAACACATATACACTAGAGGAATTTCTTATTTTCAACCTTGGTAGAAGTTTTTATGACACACTTTTTAATGACTCGCTAACCAGTCTGTTGAATTTGATTAACAGCTAATAAATGGACACATTGTGGTAATTCTTTTGGAAGTAAAGTTATAGTAAGGCTGAAACGAACAATGACGCTGAGTCAGTGTCCTTATGTGGGACAATATTGCCTTCTGAAGTATCCTAATTGCTCCTTTTCCTCTTTTTATCAAGAACGTGACAAACCTAATTTGAATCTATCTAATCCCGTCGTAAAGACACAAGCAGTACTCCACGCCAAAGCCTGTTAGCAGGAGTTATACTAAGTTAGCCACCGTGTTAGCTAATAATTTCATTTGAAAGCCTAAACAAGCAGCTGTCCTGTGAGACACAAACTCACCACCGTCCGGAACGTCCGTGTCTTTATCTGGGTCTGCAACCGGAGCCATTACTTCTGTAATTTGGTCTTTATTTCGACAGCTGAATGACAGCAGCACAACAACACAGCAACCCGCGCCAAAGCGCCTTCCCGGGGAAAGTCATATGCAGGAAATGACATCACGCTGCTGCCAGCCAATTACCGGATGTGCTGTTTATAATGTGCCCAGAAGGGGGCGACATTGGTCTATCTAAATGCAGTCATAAATTGTAAATAGGAAATTCACTAACCTTATGGATTACATTTAATTTGCATTTTATATCATTGTATTAAAATGCAGTTACGCCCAACATACAAACATTTAAAGGTATTATTTAGAAAAAATATTATTTGTTTATGAAATGGAAAGAGAAAATGTTCCTCTTTTAATTCAATAAGAAAGGCTTTTCATTCAATTGAAAAGCTAATCATAAACCCGCCCCTTCTATTTTGCCTAAGTGAGCAAGTTAGTTTAAGTTCAGAGGAAAAGAGTTTTGTATGCTGTTTAAAGGTACTACCGTAATTGATTTAACAGAGAAAATCTTTTCAAGTAAACTGAATTAAATCTTTGCCTTTTCCAATCTCACTGTCTAGTCTATTTCATGTAATTTTATTCAGTGTAAAGGAAGGAAATTAACTTGTTCGTCTAATATATAACCTTGTCCTTTCTTAATACGCCATTTGTGACGACAACTCTCCAGTTTTTAGTGTCTGTGTCACTGTACCTCCATGATGTCCGTTGCCACAGAAACGAAGCTGGTCTGTAAAGGGCACAATAGATTCCTGTCCCAGACTGGGGCCAAAGAGGAACTACAATACAAGCAATAATGAAAACACAAAGCACAGTTTGTCTCTTATTCAAGCTGCTCACTTGAGCTTTCTGCGTCAGCACCGTCACTGTCTATAACACTGTGTTTCACAGCTTATCTAAAAATTGCATACAATAATATTTGATATATGTATTAGTGTGGGAGTACTTAGAATAGCATTTAGAAAAACTACATGTTCATCATCGTTTTAGCCATAGTATTTTTAAAGAAATGATACGTTTGACTGTCTATCTCATACCTGCTGTTGCTTTGTTCATGCAGTTTAACTTAGCAAAGCATTACTTCTCTCCAGGATCTTTGGTAAACATTTTTATGTAAAAGCACAAAAACTGTAGTTCACACTGGAGAGGTGAGTACATTTTGAGGCATCAAAGTAAGTTGGAGTAAAATATGGCAAGTCATCATACAGTGGAGAAGTAGTATCAAATATCTGCCTCTCATAAAGACACTGTAATCAGGCATATTCTGTGAGTTGTTTGTTGTTAAAATAAGAATAACACAGAGCGTATAAAAACCCTGATATGTTTTGGAGTTTGCTTACTAATATATACTTATTTATATTTGCATATTTAATATGTTTGCTTTGACACCATTGATATAACCATTTACATAACCATGTATATTTTACGAATATTCAATCACAGCACCACTTTTGAATTGAGTTACAAGAAAGAAAAAAAAAAAAAAACACTTTTCAAGGATACCCTATTAAGATGAATCTGTGCGTCTCATATGAATTAATAGTTAAAAGCAGTTGCATGTTTTACATGAAGTTAACTACAATAGGAGGAGGATCCATGCATCTCTGACAGCCGGATTATCTACTGTATGTGGCGCTGTGTGGACTGTGGCCCACACTTATCAGTGGCGAGCAGCTGATCTGTGTCTGGGACGGGCCGGACAGGGCGGGACGTATTTTTTCTGCTGCACAGGAGCAAAACGGATATATTGGAAAAAATAAGAAAAAGAAAAAGAGGACAGAGCTCACTTATTTCAATCTACTAAAGGAGCAGGATGGTGAAACAGCGCCGCGTCAGAGTTACGCCTCTTTGTTGCAGGAGAGGATCGTGGAAGGTAAGATAAGGTTAAAACAACGACTATACGTTTTTTAAAAAAAATTCACTAATCTTTTTAGGCTGTTATTTAACAGTCTGACGCATTTTCCACGTCTAAGTAAAATGGGAATAAACTGCTTTACCGTTGAAAAGAGAAGAAGAGACTGGTTTTGGCAGGGAAGTCGGAGTTAATATATTTTATAACACGCTGTAACATAAGTAAGTTTATAGTTAGTTCTATACGTATTGAACATTTGACCTAAATATTTAGTATTCATGTTCTGCCTACTGTTTTGTTTGTAATGGGGAAACGGTTTCGTCCACCAATCATCACAGTTTATGTTGCTAAGGTGGGCGATGATTGGTCCGAATTTTGGAGCTCTCTCTCCTCTCCTCCGTCACCATGGAAATGGTCCAGATGGTCTCCTTAGACAGACGCTCACTCAGATTATTTACCTAATCTCGCATATGAAAAGCGTAACGCAATGTTGTGAAGTTATGACTGTTGCAGTACCTTGTAATTATTGTAGCTGTGATTAATTATTTTTATCATTCTGTTTAAATATCAAAGTTTTACTCTGAGGCAGCTTGATGTTAGAAATAGCCGTGGAGTGAGACCTCTTCCATGCGTCTTTGTCTGCAGCAGCTTCGGGGTTACAGTGGGTGCGCCCTATTTGTCAACCGGAGAAGCAATTGATGCGCCGTGTATTCGTGGTCGGCACATTCGGTACACATGATGCGCCATACAGACCCACTGGGCAGAAACCGATTTCGACCATGTGAGTTATAGAAACGCTTGTGAGAATTTTGTATTATTATTATTATTATTATTATTATTATTATTATTATTATTATTATTATTATTATTATTATTATTATTTATTTATTTATTTTTATTTATTTATTTTTTATTATTTTTTTTAAGAGTCTTTACTTATTGTGGAAGCTTATATTATTAAGTATATACAGCAACACGATGCATATCTTACATAAATCTGTTGTGGAGAGTGTCTTCTTTAAAAAAAAAAAAACAAAGAAAAAACTCCCCTCACTTTGATTCCGCATCGCTTCTAGCCAGGTCTTTCCCCGGCTGACTGTGAAGGACTGCACCCTGTGGGAAGAAGGGCAAGAAGGGGGGAGAGCGAGACAGACAGAGGAGAGAGTGGGCGGGGAAAATAGAGGAGACAGAGTGGTGAGGAGAGCAGCATCTCCTCATTGATGCTGAGTCACAAAACAGAAAGAAATCAGCTGCATCCCATGAGACTTTGGGAAAAATGGAGGAGCTAGAACACACCTGCCCTCATCCCCGGACGGTAGGGAAGCTATGCATGGCTGTTTGCTTGCCTTTCTGTGAGATTAGTGTGTATACTGACTGTGTGTGAGGAAGGGAGACAGGAAGTAGGGGGGAAACAAAAGCTTCCTCCTCTGCCCCCTGTTATGAAACAGATCCTGGATTGCTTGTGCCTGAGGGAGATGCTCAGAGTGCTGAGTGGACTGTGTTGTTGTTGTTGAGGGGGCTGCCAAAGGAAGAGAAATGTCCTGCTGAGTGAGAACTGTCGCAGTGAAATCACAGAGCCTCCTGCGTTGGGATACTCCGCTTTAATCCTCTTTGACACAAATCATGCTGTCAGCCCTTTTGTCTCCCGAAGTCGTCGTTTACCTATTTCTTCTTTGCCTCAGCCTGTTTTCTTTAAGGCAGTCTCTATCTTGGCTACTCATACTATAGCTACTGGCTTGTGTCCTTTTTTTCCCCCTGCCGCTTTAATCCTTCTTAGGCCAGATGCTGTATCTTGTGTCAGATCGGGCTTTGTACTGAGCACGCTCCAGCCGCACGCCCTGATAGGCCCTTGTACTCTCCTGATCACAAAGTTTAACCTTGGCCATCTGCTCTTTGATAACTCTCAAAAATCTCACCATGCCCAAGGAATCAGGAGTGACGAGGCATCTTCCTGAAGGGATTTTTGTAGCTGCTGCTGTCTGAGCTTCGAGTTTTCCTGTTTAGATTACATATAGCAAAAATGTTGGAAGAAAAAGCTTCAAGCTAAATGTATCGTTCATTGGTGTAGCACAGTCCACAAAATTCTACCCTTTGGACCTAATTGAGTACATTATATGTTTCAAAAAGTAAAATAACTGTTTTCAACAAAATCAGTCTTGCAACATTTATAAGCACCCATACTTTATGGCATCGCATTTATGTTTTTATTTTTTACTGTTCTACCACCATAGAAGGATTTTAACTGGAATGGCTGATTGAGCTTTTTGAGAATGAAATCTCGCGTTTGGTCAAAGGTAAAACAGAAGTTGAACTTCATTCCCTTCATTTGCCAAATAGGATGTGTCATACTGTGGGCCTGTTTCTGTTTCAAAGAACAGAGTGCATCGTGAGTTGTTTTTTTTTTCTTTTTGGACTCCTGGGATATTTTTTTAATATAAAATCTATGAGTTTTGACCAGAAAAGAGAAAATTCATTTTCAATTGATCTTCTTGCTGGATGAAGATCTTAAACATGCAGCCAAATCAACACAGAAATCAACCTTTTTCTTTGTCCATCACAGTTTACAGACCTAATAGAAAACCTGTGGCGTGAAAGACGAGCCAGGACTTTGGAGAATCTAAAGAGCTTCTGGAAAGAAGAATCCTCCAAACTACTGAAATGTCATAGTAATGTAAAAGCAAAGTTCTATTCCCTACAGGAGGTTATAGAAAGTACTAACAGCAGAGTTAGTTGCCAATAAGTTGCAGGGGTTCTGCATCTCCAAAAATACTATATAGTTTCAGAGATAGCTCCAAGCAGAGCAAGGATGCACAAAACAAGCGTACACCTATACTAATGTAAAAGCAATGAATTCTATGTTTTCATGTGTTATCTTTGTAATTGTTTTTGCTTGTTTAATTACTGCACTACAACAGTTGCGTCCAGACTGCAGCCCATATCTTTGGCTTACTCCGACATTTTTAACTATATCATCCACAAATTTAATAACAAGCTAGAGTTTCTGCGTTTCTTGCAAAATGCTTGCGTCTAGAATCACCTCACAGTTTCTCTGCGACTGAAGGTCTATGAAAAACCCCCAACTGATTACCTGTTTGCCTGAAACCCGCCATCGTTTCAGACTCTATTTTTCGCCGCTGCTCTTGGAGGAGCCACTGACGTCAGGGGCCTGGCTGAACCTGTTTTCACGTTCTCTTCCTCCTCTCACACTCCCACAGTTTTCTGCTCTGTTCTGTCTCTCTTTCATGGGTCTGAATGAGATTTTGTGAATACTTCCCTGCAGTCAACAGATGGCACACGAACACAGTTTTTTTTTTTAGGAGCGCTCACATTGCAGTATTTTGACCTTGATAATAGTCTTGGCACTTACAAATGAGTATATCCTGTATCTGATTTGTTCATCTGTGCTCCCTGGTTTTAATTTCCTTTCAGTGTGGAAGAGAGTTCACTTCTCCCTTCAGCGCCACGCTTGCCAAGATTTTTGTCCTCTCGTCATGTTCAGTACATACAGTTGATTGCGGAGAGAGGTGAATGTCAGTGATCAATTGCACTGAGTGCAGCTCTTTCTGCCTCTGCTGTCTCAGAGTGCAGAGTGAGCATCAGCTGTAGTCAATACCTTAATGGTGGTTTCTGTAAGTGGTGAGGGAAGGGGCAAATGGTTGATCTCCAGGGTCTTCCTTTAACCCAGTCCCTTTCTGACTCAGACTCTCACCGAGCCTGCCATCTTCGCCTCGGAGACCAGCTGCGACTGTCGAGCGCCTCACGAGAAGCTCAGCATCACGCAGGCCCGCAGAGGCACCCCAGGTACACGTTCACCTTCGTGCTGCTTTTATCCTCATTCTTCACTTTGTCTTTGTTTGATTTTCTCCCCTTTTTTGAAAGTCATGTTTTATAAGCTTTGTCTGAATCCTTGCATTTGCAGTGAGTGCCAATGCAAACGTATTCAAATCTCTTTAACTTTTTCATATTTTCTCACATTACAACCACAGACTTGAATAATTTCGTTTCCATGACTATTTTTTTTTTTACAAATATTTCCAAATCTGTATTCCTTTCTATTAGTAGCTTCCATTTAGTTATCTCTTGAATTTGTATTTTAGTTCTAAATTTGGCACCAAATCAATTGAATTATATAATTACTATTTATTAGTTATTTAATTGAGTGCAGTTAAAACAAAGTAAGTAGTAGCATGAAATAATGAATCATTTGTAAACAATATCAGTATAACCACAGTTATACTGTTATAACCACATCAGTTATATGATGTAGAACCATACTGACATGTATCAGTATGGGTATACTGATAAGTATAAGTATAACCACAGTTATACTGATATAACTGTGGTAATAACTCCAATTGTTTTCTCTTCTAAGTTTTTCTGAACATTACACCAATTAACTTATTGCGCTAACCGTAGCTGTATTGTTTTTTTCCAGTGGACCGGCCGGTCAGAGTCTATGCAGATGGCATCTTTGACCTGTTCCACTCGGGCCACGCTCGTGCGCTTATGCAGGCCAAGAACTTGTTTCCTAACACCTATCTCATAGTAGGAGGTAAGAGAGGCTACTAATAACTCTTCCAAACTCTTCATAACTGTTTGATGTTTCTGTCTGTGTTCATGTGTTTTCTCTCCATTGCTCTTGGAACAGTGTGCAGCGATGAACTGACCCACAAGTACAAGGGTTTCACAGTCATGACGGAACACGAACGCTATGAAGCCCTGAGGCATTGTCGCTACGTGGACGAAGTCCTGAGAGATGCACCGTGGACTCTCACGCCGGAGTTCCTTGAGAAACACAAGGTGCGTTTGTGAGAAACATTCAAGTGCCATCTTCCCAAAATGCCACTGAGGGAGAGAAAAAAAAAACTTGACATGAAAAAAGTTGACTCACCACAAATGCAGTTTACGTTGAAATGATGTGACCAAACACTGGCCTTCGTTTATTTTAAGTCTGCCTGTTTCACTCCAGTATACAGTAGTTTTTGATCATCTTTGTGTGTTAATGCACAGTATGCGCTTAGTTTGCTTTCTTATCACTGAAACAGCAAGATTGCTGTTTGCTAGTGTCAGTAAAATAGTTCAGTAGTATGATGTATAGCGACAGGGCTGACCAGTACCGAGCATGAACAGGGTGAAGCACAAAATGAAGCAAATCCAGTCATAGAAAAAACCCAAATATTTATTTACCATCTAATTTCTGAATGAAATGAGTTGGACTGGATGTTATCGACCTCCCGACCCCACTAGGGACAAGGGTGTAAAGAAAATGGATGAATGGATGGATGGATGTTATCGAGGAGTTTTAGAGTAAAGGGTGTAGAATACATAGAATGCACCGCTCTGTGTTGATATATCTCATAAAAACCCAAATAAAATGCCTTGAACTATGAAAATCTCAATGAGAATTAATACTTTTGCAAAGTTTTGTAAGTAGTGCAGAACTTAAAGGCCCTACTGCATGTTCTCTTGAGCTCTTCTCATGTTTTTTTATTATTATTTTTTCTGCCAGTGCTGTGTTTTCTGCCAAACAGTACATGTCCTTTGGTTGTTTCTCAGATCGATTTTGTGGCTCATGATGATATCCCGTACTCCTCAGCAGGATCTGAGGATGTATACAAACACATCAAAGAAGCAGGTCGGGCCGGTGATCTGTGGGGAATCAGAAAATCATGTCGCATATTTCACTACTAAATGAGGATCAGGCCGAAATAAACTTCTGCTGTTATTTTTTACTATTAACCAGGGATGTTCGTGCCCACGCAACGGACGGAGGGGATCTCCACCTCTGACATAATTACTAGAATTGTCAGAGACTATGATGTCTACGCCCGACGCAACCTGCAGCGGGGCTACACAGCTAAAGAGCTCAACGTCAGCTACATCAACGTAAGACATTGCAGCTCTGCTACACTTGCATCATGTCAGAACTGCAGCCAAATGTTAATTTGCTGCAGACAAAGCAAGTTCTGGTCACCTGACTAGAACTTTTACTTATCATTTTAGATTATATTTTGAACACTTCGGTACTCTTCAAGCATTTTTTGTCACCTTTATAATAATTTTTCCTTAATTTATTTTTTTTTAATCTCCTTAGGAGAAGAAGTATCGGCTACAGAACCAGGTAGATCGCATGAAGGAAAAGGTTCGAAATGTCGAAGAAAAGAGTAAACATTTTGTTTACCGTGTGGAGGAGAAGAGTCACGATCTCATCCAGAAATGGGAAGAAAAGTCTAGAGAATTCATTGGCAACTTCTTAGAACTTTTTGGACCTGATGGGACATGGGTAAGTCCAGCATGGTACTCAATTATATTGCTACAAACAAGCGAGGCAGATATCCACCACATTAATGGTTCATCATAATTCAAGTCTCCCGTCAAGAAGCTTAAAACTTTTTAAAATTGATCTTTTATTGTTTTATATTGAATTTAGTGAAAATGACAGAAATTTGACACTGCTATTTGCTTTAGTATTTATTGACAGATGAAGATGTGTATAAATCACAGTTCTTACCACACATTGACAAAACATTGATTTTGTTTTCCTTAGGCCACTTTGTGTTTTATTTGGTGCTATACGTAGGATCATAGTCCATTTGGAAGATACATTTGATCAACTTTCTGCCTGGTGTTGTTTCAATATTTCAACATAATGTTCTTTCTTCATGAAGCCACCTATTGTGCGAAGAACACCATCCCCACTTAAAGAAAAACAGCAGCACAACATGATGCTGCCACTCCTGCACTGAAGAGCTGGGATAGAGTTTCCAGGCTCACCCTCTGTGCGCTGCAGAAATTGTAATATGACGTTTGGAATAATGGCCTTCCTGCCCTTGTTGGTACAGGACTTGTTCTATTGTTGAAAATTCTTGCACGCTTCAGCCAGGACATTCGTGAGGTCTATTGCTTCAGTTCTGAGGTTCATACGCACATCTTGCACTCTTTCCTCAGCCATCCCTGAGGGGTTTAAACTTGCGCATAATTCTTTTTCAGTGGATGATACTTTGCATTTTCTGGATGAATCAGACTTGCAAATGTCAACAGTTCTTTCCCTGTTGCTTTCACCGAGTCACATTTAGTTTTCCATGAAGGAAGCAGTGTGTTTGTGATTTTCCTGTGAAACATGTACACACATTTTCCTCTATTTAACTTAATTCAGTCTAACTCTAACTCTTCCAAGTTGTTGAAAGGCATTCTTAGTGTATGTAACCCTTTGAATAAAAAAAAAAACCCATCAAATTTTTCCCATACATTTATTTTTGAGAGTTTTTTTGTCTTCCAGTTTTGAATGCATCAGGCTACTTTTTTCTATTTCGTACCACCAACATACCTAAAACTACCAACTGCCAAACAACAATCCTCCTGACAAGCCAGAGTTCTGCTTCCTCCTCTTTGTCTTAGCCTCAATGTTTGCAACTCAAATTGTGACCTTTCAGGTGGACAAAATTAACTGGTTCCCATCAATAAATTGTTATAGGCGTCAAAAGGCAGACCTCAAGGGCCGATGCGTGTTCCTGCTCCGTGATAGCTGAATTAGCTCCTGAGCGTTTCATCAAGCTCTGCAGGAGCAGACTAATGAACCATTCATTTGATTCAGGCGTGTTAAACCATGGGAAAAAAACGAAAGCATGCCCTTAAGGACCGATTGTGGTTCACCAGTGATTTAGGTGGAATTTTAACAAGCAAGGATCGGATCGGAAAAAGAAGCCAGGGGGAGTGTTTTCATTTTTTATAACATCCATCCTGTTGTGTTTACTCATCAGAATTTGTTCGCAGGTCTGCTTTGGGTTTAGAAATTGCACTGCATATCACAGGCTACACACGTATAAACCTTCTTTTTCTTCTTCTTTTGCTGTTGAATAGAAACAAGTGTTTCAGGAGCGCAGTGGTCGGATGCTGTCCTACGCTCTGTCACCCAGAGAATCGCCCTGCAACAGCCCCCCGCGTGAACTGTCCCCGCTGCGCTCCCCGTCCCCTCCGTCGCCCCCTGCCCGCTGGTACAACGCCCGGCCCTCGCCCCCCACCTCCCCGAAAGGAGCATCGGCCTCGATGAGCAGCATGAGTGAAGGCGACGAAGACGAGAAGTAGATGGATTCAGACAGAAACGTTTCACTTCATGGTACACTGCCTGGGAACACCTCACCAAAAAAAAAAAAATAAAAAAAAAAAGTAACACTTTTCTTCAAACAGCGGCTGGAAACAGAACCAGGTTTCCTCAAAGACGTTGCAGATTTGCAATGCTGACATTGATCAGGAGAACTGTGGTCCGGACCTGTGGAGCTAATAAAAAAGCCATCATTCTCTGGAGAGCCAAGTAGAAAACAAAAAAAAGGGTGAGATGCGAAGACCAGGATGTGGATTTATTCGATGTATTTAATGTCTCCATTTTCTACAAGGACAAGAATCCTGTTCAATATCTGTGAAGAGGACTTGCTTTGGATTGTCCAGGACTAATACAGACACTCAACCAGCCTGCTTATAATATCACTGGATTGTTTCTTGTCCTGCTTTTTGTCCTTACTTTGTAAGATGCCATCCTTCCATAAGTTTCACTCTAGACTCCCCCACATTTAGAGCTTAGAATAGCAGAAAGGATACAATGGGCAACACAAAACACATCACTAATGCTGATTTTAACCATTTTTATTTATGTGATGGCCCCTCCAAAAGTTCAAGCTTTACTAATAAGATCCTTTTGCGTTTTTAAAAGCACTTTTCAAGAGAATTAATATTCAAATCAAAATTCTGCATTCACAAATTTGATGACACCACTGGTAAAGATGAATCAAAAGTCCTAAAATAAAATCACCTTATATGCAAAAGCTTAAATTCATAATAAAAAAAAAAGCTGAATAATCCAACGTCTATGGTAATTTGACTATATTTCTTCAGTGAAAGCGCAAACTCCGTGTTAAAAATATTGTTGTTTTCAACAAAGCAATGTCTGGCACAGTACCTCTTTGCAAAATCTTCGTATCCAGAGTCCTGGGTCCTCCATGACATTCTTACGGCGCGCTGCTACAATGGTTTCCTGTGGGTTTTACATCCAGGCACTGAAATGGGCATGAAAGAAGGATGATTTTGTGTCTAGGGAACCATTTCTGCATTGATTTGGCTGTTTATTTTGGATTATCCTCCGGTGAGGGTGATGTTTTTCAATGTATTTGTCCTTGATGCCAATCCTGCCAAGAGGCTTTGTTACAGAGAAGATCAATGTTATTTTTGTTGTACCTAATAGCAAGATAAATGTCCTCATCCTAGTGGCTAGGAGAAATATGCTTGTGTCTCATGCCATATTTATGCCTAAAGGAAACAAAAACTCACAGAAACTCTAAGAAACTTTTTTTAAAAAGTATTGCATAAATTTAAAAAAAATCTTCCTTGGTTGCTATTATTTTAAAAAAATTATTGGCAATACCACAAATTGTGCCTCTGGATGTTTTGTTAAAAATGTCTAAACAAAGTCTTTAAATATGACATCACACTGCTACAATAAATTATTTTAGTTTGAGGCTTTTTAAACATCTTTACTAGGGGTGCCAACCAGATTGTCTGCATCTGTATAATTTATTGCACCATGCATTCTTTTAGTCTTTGGATATGATGATGTCAGCTGTCCATAGAAAAACCCAGATGATACTTGAATTGTGTAACAAAAAAAAAAAGTAAAGCTCACCATGTGGCTACCGTTAGAAACTTGCATAATATCTGTTTATCTCAGGTCTGCTTGCCCATACCAGCTCAGTGCAGATGAGCTTCCATCCCCAACTAAATTATAACTTTAAAGCAACGTAGACACATTATATGTCCTGTATGCACATGTTAATCTCCATTATATGTAAAAACTTTGAAATTATGTCTTTTTTTAAATCACCATTCCTCAAAAGGCTTAAGTTAATAAAGAGCTAGATCAGAAAGTATATTGCCAGACATGTCTTTCTTTCATTATAGCAAAAAACAAGACAGACGGATTACACAAGAGTTTTCTTTATTGCCAGGTTTGATCGTTTCTACTGCTGATCTCATGCTGACTGACAAGATGAGTCTACTCTGTTACTTCCAGGTGAATGTGGCATTATTGGTCTATCTTGCATACAAATATATCATTTAAGCAATTTGTACAGGAGGATGAAAAACACAGTGATCAATCCACACACTATTGTACAGCTTACACGTTAGGTTTATCTGCTATATATGCATCGTATTCTTTGAAACAGATCAAACAGATGTTTTGATGACAGCAGAGGTTCACAATAACTGAGCAAGAAAATGGAGGATCTTCCGTGTTGCAGCGTCCTGTTTCAAGTCAAAAAGTAAAGTTTTAGGACCGATCTAAAGGGAGACCAAACATTTCCCCACACAGTTACTGCTACTAAATAACAGCACTTTTTTATTTATTTTTTACAGCAGGTGTGTGACTTAGCATCCCTCGGTTTGACTGGCAGGTTTCAAAGGTATTGGCAGTGGTGAAATGCGGAGCATCTACAGGATGTGGAAGGTTTTCCAACAGCGCATTCTTCTTTTATTTTACTTCAGGTGACGCTAAAGGAGATGAAAGAAGGAAACTACTTCAGACTGATGAAATTTCCCACAATCTTCTTTTCGAATAGTTAGTTCAGAACCGTTCTGTAAAAAGGTACAATTTTAAGCTCAGTAGGACTCTCTCTTGGCGTCTTCTTTTTTGTATAAAGACAGATTGACTTTGTCCCAGAGGCTGAACCTGACGACAGTCTGACATGTTTACATTGGATGGTGATTTGCAAAACAGTCCATTTCTTTAACAATGGAAATGGAGGTTGTGCATAACCAATGATCTTCCTGTGTGAACGCACTCGAAGAGGGGAACATGCACAGCATGTTTAGATATGCAATGGAATGTTCAATATATGGAGATTTTCTGTTGAACTTTTGAGTGCAGTTCGGAAAGCAACCAATCCAGGAGAGCCTTTCCTTTTTTTTGGTGTTGATTGACTTTTACCCCCTGAGAGCAAAAATAAGAAAGGCCATGGATGTTAGCTTCTGCAGTAGTGCTAAGATTGTTTCCACTGTTCGAATCTATCCATACAAGGATTTGATGTCTGAACTATTAAAGGCAGTTAAAAGCATTTTCAAAGCTGTTTGAAATATGCATGAACTGCAACTATTTGAGGGGAAAGTGGATGTTTTATTATTATTTTTATACTGCTTTACTTTTATATTAAGCACATACTCTGACTGTAAGGGCTTTGTATGCTCCGCTCTCAGCACGTTTCCCATAGGAACAGAGCTGGTGATGGACGCCTCCAACCTAAATTTTCGGTGAAAATATTAATTTCTGCATTCATAAACACCGAATGGAAACATTACGGTGGTGTAAAGGTTAATAAAATGACACTGATTTACTTAACGATAATGTTTTATGCAACTTATATTGTTTTAAGATGGCAGATGTATTCCCAAACTAGTTGTTGGCTTCAGCCTGCATGACCAATTGGATAATAATCA
This sequence comes from Brachyrhaphis roseni, assembly GCA_903066815.1. Taxonomy (NCBI): domain Eukaryota; kingdom Metazoa; phylum Chordata; class Actinopteri; order Cyprinodontiformes; family Poeciliidae; genus Brachyrhaphis; species Brachyrhaphis roseni. The sequence continues at coordinate 18,808 of CAEFZY010025255.1, read as the reverse complement.
CGATTTATGCTAAATGCAGACACCAAGAGAGTAACCTACTGCACGAAAGATATTAACCCTGTATAACAGTCTAACAGAACATCACTTGAAAAACAACTGAATTATCCGCTCAGCACACAAGTTAAAGACTTGGTCAATGTGGAACTGCAGTCTTTTCTTTTTTCATGTAGCTCTGAATGACATTTGAAGTTACTGCACTAAACCACTCTAAAGAATAAATATAACAGACTTAAACTGCTAAAAGCTCCTTGGTGAAATAAAACGGGACAACCTAATGGATTTTATTTAGCGCTCTGAGATATTTCACAATCCAGAGTCTTTTCTTTAACATATTTCCCTCTTATAGCCTCTCCAAACACTCATCTTTGTGTGCCGTGTGACCCTTTTTTTCTCCTCCTTTTTCTTAAATAACAGCTTTTTTTAAAACAACAAAACATAAACTAGATGTTCAAATTATCACTAAAATATCAAAAAAGTAATCATCAACTGCAACATCTAGTTCACTTTAACTCAGCATAAGAAAACGCAAAAGTACATTTACAAACTTTGTTCAAACTCATTCAGAAGACTGCAGGGATCAGCAGGAATTCAAGTGAGACACAAGGCCGACCGGATGATGCCAAAAGCACACAAAGCAATGAGCCTGTTGTTTATCCTCCACTGCAGCATGAAATGATGACAAGCAGAACAGCGTCCGTTGTTCAGGTGCTACAGGTTCCTTCGTTCCTATGAACATTAGTACATTACATATTGCTGGTGTTGGGAAAGCTACTCGGCGCACAATGCTGGAATGGCGGTGTGTCTTATACATACATGACTCGTTTGGTCCTTTTAGTAGTTGTTAATCAGGGGTGCAAGCAGTAGTGTTTGATGAGCGTTATTACTTTTAAGTACTGGGTAATCTTGGACAATAAAGCGAAGCAAGTAAAATATAAACAAAAATATTTTAGACTATTTTCATTTATATTGCCTCCCTTTAAAATTGTTCAAAATCCATTACACCATGAACCATAAATGCATGGTTAAAACAACAACAAAAAAACAACAACAAAAAATAAACATATCGTAAGTTCCCAAAAATAAGGCTTTCTTTCATAAATATAAAAAGGTTATGACTTCTAGAGAATTAAATGTACTATCTTTCAAGCATTACCTGTTCTATTTTCTTTTGTCAAAAAGGTGCATCTAGTTTCTAATTTATAAATATCTTTTTTAACAATTAACCCTGACTAAAATTCTTAAAAAGTGCAATCAAAGCAAATACTTGCCACTATAACAACAAACTAGCCTACTGGCGCATTTAATCAAACGTATTTCACAAAGAAAAACACAAATAAAGACCTCTTCTCGTTTGCACTGAAACATTGCACTGTATTTTGAGAGAAAGAAACAGAATAAGTCTTTCTAAAGCCGAGAAACAGACTCAATCAGCAGAGTCGGGCTTATCTGGCCAGAGGGAGGAACAGCTTAGTCAGAAAACGGCATGAGACAAGAGGTTAAAGACAGGAGTGTTGCAGTAAATTTAACTTCAACAATGAAATTGATAGGATCTACATTTGGGGTTTGATACGTTGCAGCTACAATACATAGAATTTTTCACTCCGTTCTGAGCCACAACAACAAAAGCTGCGCTAAAGAAGGTTATTGCAATTGGGTGCAAATGTAAATCCGGGTCACAACACCCTAACAAACCTTTCACCAGTGCAATGTGAAAGCAAGTCTCATCCTAAACGAAGCTTTTACCCACGGGCAACATTTCAGCATACATGCTCCACACAGAGAGCAGCAATTTATGCTGGCAGGCCATGCAGAGTTATCTTTTGGCTTTGTATATGGACTTGCTGGCATCACGCGGCTCTTTGCTGGGGTTGCTCCAGTCGTCCGCTTCGGGGCTGGTCTTGTAGTGCCGCCAAGCTGACTTGTTGAACACAGGGAGGCGTTCAAAGGACTCACTGGACAGAGCCTTTAAGTGAGAAAAACAGAAGTCGTTCACTGAAAAACACCGTGAAGAACTAGAAGGAAGCTTCAAAGAGACAAGCTGAAGTGAACATGTCCGTATGATTTTTTTGGGGCTTTTATTTTGAGCTGTTGGTATGCAGGCTTTCAAAAGCTATTTTATTTAAGTGCAAATAAAGACCGACACATAGATTTGTCAGATCAAAATAAAGTTAAAAGGGAACAAATAAACGCTTGAATAATAAAATAAAATAAAACAAAAAAAAGCTACAAGAAATGCATGAAACCCCACAGAAAAAGTGAGGTAAACCATCAGTACAGTAAAAGAGTGCCAGAGGAGCACTTTAAAATTAATATCTAATTTAAATTTAAACTATTTGAATGGCTAACATTAAATGTCAAATCCTATTCCAGTTACAAAGTGAGCCGTTCACCAATAACATTCAGTGTAATAAACCAATAAAGTTCAACTAATGTTTGAATCTCAGTGCTAAATACCGGTTTGTCAAAATTCAATAACAATGTAAGAATTGCTGATTGTTTCAGCTGAATCAGTAGTTAAATGTGTAATAATAATAATATAATTATTAATAATAATAATATAATAGTAATAATATTTAAAATGGAGACACAATTCCAAACTCTAAAGATGAAATTAAGCTCATAACATGAATATATTGCCTAGAAAACAGGTTTATCGAAACTCCAGACCTTCCTTTATTAAAAAAAAAAAGTCTGTTGGAGACTGCCTCTAGTGGCCAGAATAAGTTTTTGCACTTGTACAAACTTACAAGTGCAAGGTGAACAAGCAGCAGCGCGTTCTAATTTCACAGGCTGACAAGCAGTCATTGATGTTAAGAACACAAAACACCAGAAATGCTTTTATCCCCATTTTCTTCTTTTGGAAACTGAATAAAAGATTGTCTAATCTCCTAACCATTTACTTAAATCATATCAATAAAAATACTACTACTGCATATCTGGCTGACCCAGGTTACCTTCAGATAGATGACAGCATCTGTGCCCACTCCCTCCATGGAGTAGAGCTTCAGGTCGCCCTGGAAGTATCGAGCATAGAGCCGGGAAATCGGCAAACCGTAACCAAAACCAGCCTGGAATAGAGAAAAGAGAAGAAAAACAAACTTACCATCTAAATGCTAATTTAGATCATCATAAAACCGAATGATTTTGAGAGCGGGTGTACCAGTGGGACGGCTCCCGGCTCCAGGCTGGGCGTCGGGGCAGTGGAGTACATGTAGTTAAAGAGACGGTCTATCTTCCTCAGAGGAACTCCTCCTCCTTTGTCACTGATCTTGAGGCAGACACCAGAAGAGTTAAAGATAATAAAAACACGGAAACAAAAGGCTCATGTGTCATCATGCGCAGATCTGTTTACCTTTATCGACAGATCCTCTTTACCCAGAGTGACTCTCGCCTTCACTGGCGGCAGCCCCTCCTTACTGTTTTCATGAAGCTCCACTGTCGCTCTCATGGAGTTCTGTAAACAACCACAACGTCTATAAACTGAGCTTATGAGGGCAGAGGGATCTTTACAGAAAATCCTGCCAATTCGTTACGTTTAAAGAGAACAGCTCAGCTCACCTTGAATAGCTCAAACAACATGTGGAACAGATGCGAGGGCACATATACCACCTGGATGGGCTTCTTCTGAGCTTTCACTGGAAAACAAAAAGAAAGAAAGTCTCTTTAGTGAACACAGAAAGCTGGTTCCTGGGAAGTTAATGACAGAGTGAATACTTTAATCACTATGGAGCTAAATTCGGAGCATCCAAACACATATTTTGTGCAACATCTCTGTGGCAGATTAAAAGAGGCGCAGGGTGTAATGCACTTACTGTTGAACTCCTCAATCTTGAGCTCGGGAGCAGCTAAGTAGTACTTCTCACACAACATCTTGGCAGTGTCATAGGCATCTAGTAGGAGAGCAAAAAACAAAAAAAAAAGGCTGAGAACGGAGCAGCTGAATGTCCATTGTTTATATTTGCAGTCATGTTTTGGGTCACTAATGCTCTCTCTGTCCGCTCACGGTTCACTCAGAGTGCAGCTTTGATCCACGTTGATGAAATGTTTTTTTTTGAAACTATCGGTGATGTATGCGTGTCTGTGACGGAGGAAGCAACTAGTTTCTCAGAAATCCCAAATGCTCAGGAAGCACAGAAATGTTTTTATACAAGCTCAGGTCAGGCCACATTCTTGACTCCCCCTGAGAGCAGGCTGAGAAAAATAAAAACAAAAATAACACAGACAACCAGAGGCAGCTGTGGCTCAGGTGGAGCAGCAGGTCGGAATAATTGAGAGGCTGGTGGCTGGATCTGTCTTCAGGCAAGGCACAGAGCCTTGTTGACATTTGTGTGGATTATAAAGGGATATAATTACAAAAACAACCGCAGAGCAGTTTGATATACAAAGCAGAGGTCAAAGGTCACCTATTATGCTTCCTGGAACAGGTTAGGATAGGTCTATGGGCTAGACAAAACATGTTCATAACTTTTTTCTTTGCACAAAATCATTCTTGGATAATGAGATTTTAGTCTGTTCAGCTCTGTCCATTTTGAGCTCCTTTCAGAATGAGCTGTTTTAGGGCCTCCTGTCACTTTAAATTCAAATAAGCCCCACAACTCAATGTTTGCACTCGCACGGGAAAATGGCTGCAAACACAACCGTACATCTTTCAAAAAACATTAGTAGAGGTTCCTGCACAACCAGCAAGAATGCAGCAAGTGGTGTCTGAATGGCAAGTCAGCAACAAAACACTCATCTTTTCCAACAGCCATTGTACAGAGCATGCATCGGTAAAACCAGCTGACTAAACATCTCAGCTTGGGTTGCTAGGTGAGGGCCAGTGCCTGCTAATTTGTGGTATTACATTCCGGAGGTTTTTGAAATGGCTAATTTCCTAGACTCCAAAAAACGGCTGGGTATGTTTAATTTTTTTAAGCACTTTTAGAAGCAGTAGAGACCCAAATGAAGGTATAGACACCTGCAAAAAGGGAATTTTGCATAGGTTCCCGTTAAAGTTAACCATAAATTATTAACAAAAGGGGGAAAAAAAGATATCGAAAATATTTGCATCCTCACCACAAAGTTCTGCACCACTTTGAAATACCCAAGGAGATGAGATCAAGCAATTTTGAAAACACTTTTTTGTTAAAAGAAAAATAAAGCTAAAGATTTAAATGTTAACAATGGTGGTGGAGCAATCGTGTCAGAGCTGTCGTAATGCCAGCTTCACAGGAAATATGATACTGACTGATGGTGCAACAATCTCAGTCAAATATCAGCCAATGTTAAAAGGTGATAAAGCTAACGAAACGCTAATTTATGTAGTTGTGTTAAATCCATGGTTATTCTCATGTCCACACTAAAGCATAGGTCGCCATCTGTTATTAGAGGCACTCAAAAATATGCATCAGTATTCATGCAGCAGGTTAAATACTGATTTATTTAACCAATGGAAAAAAATCAGGAGGAAACTGATTAATTGGTGCATCTCCAGCGACTGTGACTCCAAATAATAAATTATAGATATTATTCCAGCAGCAGTGGGGAGAGATCCAAAACAAATAAAGGCAATTTGTTTTGGATCACTATACTAACACTGTAATGCTATGGGATTTGGAAAGAATCTAATCCTAGCGTATTCCTAGTTCTGACAGCTTCTGCTCTAGTCGTCATATTCTCTAAAATTAACATCCAGAAAACAACTTTAGAAATAACAGGAAAGAGTTTACAAGCTGTAATATTTGCCACGGGGGCAGACAGTCCACGCTAACCAGACCGTGTCCCCATTATTTCTCCATTTTCTTTTTTCCATCTTAAAAGAAAATGGAAAAAAAGGGAGTGAAGTTCACACCTGGTGGAAAGTTTATATTCTTTTCTGCAGAGCTCTTCCCCACGTAACCGTTCTCTCCTGTATCCTATCCGCAGCTCTGCTGAGCTTTTTACATGTGAGGACTCTGTTCTCTACAACCACATCTGGAAGAAATTTCCTAGAGGTACAGCATGTTATATCGCCTGAAGTGAGCCTTCATGCGAGTTTTTTTTTTACCCTGTAAACACCTACACAACACTGTTCTTGAGAGAAAAACAACAGAACTGTTCGTAAAGAGCTGAAAAGAGATTTTAGGTTGATATGTTTGGACGGTTTTTGGAAAATAAGTCCAGTAACTGATGGAAACACGATAATTAGCAGTCTGAACCACAAACAACAAAGTAATCCAACAAAAAGAAAATACTTTAATTATTGCGTTTTCGAACGTAATGTTTCCATAATAGGCTGCAATTAAAACCTAATTTAGTTGGATGGAAGACACTGTTTTTGTATTTTAAGAAACTGATCAAGGGCATATGGGCCTTGGTTAAACAAAACAAAAAAAAAAAACACAGTTCTTGAACTCACCACTAACAACTTCAGCCACACTGCAGTTGGGATCAATGCTGCCGATGTGTTTGGGATGGGCGGGGTTGGTGTCGTTACCGAACAGCAGAGCTGAACACAAACACAAAGGAGAAATCCAGCTTCGGCTGCAGAGACGAACCTAACGAGGACGTGACGCCAACGCGAGCGTGAGACTCACTGTGCTGGTTGATGAGCATGCGGAAAGAGATGCGGTTGGTGTAAAAGCGGTCGAGAAAATACTGGATGTTGCTGCTGATGAAGGGGTCAAAGCCAAACTTCTCCTTGTACTCGACGACGCCCTGAGCCACGGTGGGCACGACGTCGTTGTGGCGGTTTCGGATGTCAATCAAGATTTCCAGGAAACTAAACGAGAATGAAAGAAGATAGAGCAAACCCCTCGTCAGTTCTGACTTTTCCCACATTTTTCTACATTAAAACAAAACTTCGGTTTAATTTAATGGGATTTTATGGAGGCAAAAATGAAAAATCTCAAAAGTATGGAAGTAGGACTTCCTCTATCAATAGCTTTCTTCTTATCACACTGCAATAAAAGGGCAGATTTTTGTAGTGAATGTCCTGCCTACGAATTCAGTTACCATCGGTATCCAGGCTTTTTTGTTTTATGTACAAGTTTGTGACATCTGTAACAAAAGTCTGTTGAACTGGATTTTAAGACTAATTGGGAATGAAAACAAAAAGTCTGCCGAAGCCTGTGTACAATGTAAAGAGTACAACTACTTTTATAAGGTGTGGCATAGACATAATTTTAGAATCCAAAACCATTTAGATTCTTCAGATATGACTTTACGAGAAGAGAATCAAACTCAAAAGAAGAAGAATAAAAAAACACTCGGGGAAAGCAAGTACCAGCTTAGTGTTTCTGCTGAGTCATTGCCAGCAAGCTGCTCTTGGAGTTAAGTTCACAATGCAGTCAAGCCTCTCCTTATTCCTTGCCATGCTTTTATCAGTCATGCGTGGCCGTTTATCAGACGGGGTATTGTTATGATATCAACACACCAACACACACACACACACACAGTAAGGGACACAGTGAGCACAGATATATGAGCACAGAGTCAATGTTTCAACTGCTGCTTCTAGATTCACTGAAAGCTGAACAAACTGTTAATGCATTCTTTACGTTTTAATCACAAAGTCAATATTCACTCACTCATTCAGAGTGTGAGGGTCCTCTGCCTTCCTGTTCTCGAAATCCAGCAGCTCCACGAAGCTCTGCATGTACCTAATCACGTCAAACAGAGACCAAAAGTCAACTTTCACACAGTGCAAGTCATAAACTTTGTTGCCTGGAACTGACCCAAAAAGAAAACAAAAGAAGACGTTACCACTTCTGGACCAGTTTGACAGACGGCTGGCTGAGCAGCTTGTCAGGCAGCAAGTTGACCTCTCTCATGGTGTTGGCCAGCCGTACCGGCAGCTCCTTACGCAAGAACATATAGGATGTTTTCTCACAGGCATTCTCCCTGCCTGAACAAGGGTGAAAAAGTTGCATTTGTTAGTGTTAACTGCAATGTTTTCAAATTGTTGCAGAGTTTTCTGAGCTTTTGTGCATACAGAGAACTCCCAAAAGTCACACATTCCATTTTTCATGTAAGAGATGCTGGATCAAAACTGCCTGTAAATGGTTTCTAAGCAATCCAGGTTTCCAGTTATCTGCTGCATAATGTCTGCTTCATGGCTAATTGGGCACCGTATCACGCTCTGACCAATTAACTGACCAATCAGTTAACATCCTGACATTCAGGAGAGAATTCTTAAAGAGACAGAAACAAAAGCTCACAGCATGTAACCAAAACTGCAAAAGCAATACCAGTGATTGTGTTCAAATCATGTAAACATAATCTGTTATGCTCTTATTATGTGTGAAGGAGAACAAAATATTTTTACCCATGGAGGGCCAAAGGTTAGTTGCTGAGGTTCACTGACAATCTGGTAAGTTTAACAAGGAAAGCAGAAATAAAAAATGCCTCTGTAAAATAAATATAAAATGCAGTTTTAAAGACATTTATTTTAAGGAGAGCAAACAATTAGTTGTTTGGGCGCTTTCCAAACAACTACGGTAATTGGGAAACGCCCAAATAATAATACGCTTTTGCTTGTTTTTGTTTTTTTTATCTCTGGGCGATCAACATTAATGTTAGCCAATTCGTTTCTTTCTATTACAATAGATGACAATATTAGAACAGCTATAGAAAAAAATACAATTTTAATATGGAGGATGAGAGGTGAGGTCACACAGTATGAATCAGAGAGAACAGCTGTAAAAAAAAAAAAAAAGGGTTTACTATATTTTAAAATGAAGACAAAATGACTGAGATGACATCCTAAACTGACTTTAGTAAGTTATATGAGCAATTACAAACAGTATTGCCCCCACTGCACATTGTAGAGATTGAAGGTCATAACTGTGACTTTCAGATATCCAGAACACTCCCAATGTTTCCAAATCCAGCTTTTTACAAGACAGATCCACTAAAAGCCTTGTGCTCTCTCACTCTACCGCAGCCAGAATTATCTGCACACAAGCCGCCACATATTGTGCTTCCTTTCAAATGGCTTACATTTAGACCCGCTCCGATCAGTATTTTACTCAAAATTGGCCACCAGCAAATTTCTAGGACCACGTTCAACTTTAAGAAAGAAAATAAACTGTGGAGAGTGCTGCGCTGCCCAGGTGTGCTGCAAAAACACATCTCTCAACTCTTCTTGCAGTCTTGTATGTGGAAAAATCTTTAAGGAACATCCCACCTGAACTCTCATGATCTGCTTTCAACTTTTGATTTGTAGTTTGTGATTTTGATAAGAAACACCAATAACACTTATCTTGAGGCTGAAAAAAGAAAGCACAAATACCTTTCAGCTTCTGAGATAATACCCAACCTTTGTTATCTTACTGGAGATTTACTCACTCTCTTCCAACTATAGCTTTAACAGATAAAAGAAACTGAACTTGGAGATCATAAATCTTTGGAGCAAAAAGAGATGAGAGATTAATGTTTAACATTTGAGTGGAAAAAGCAAATGTCACTCTGCTAAAGTATCTTTCAGATACATCCACAACTCTGTGCACCTTTCACTTTATCCTATTGTATCTGACAGTACACCGTGTCCTTCTAGCCCGCCGTCTCACGTGTGCAAGAAAGGATTCGCGCATCCTACTAAGACTTTGGAGAGCAAATCTGTGACACGGTAAAAATCTGCTGCTCTCAAGTTACAACCCATTTTAGAAAAACAGCAAACAAGAGTTTCAGAAAACTCTTTTGTGCAACTGAATTGTCTTCAAGTGGAGAAAGAGGCCAAAAATTTAAGGTAAGCAAGCAGAGCTACATCAGATAAAAATTCACCCAGGATCAGCCATATTACTGAAACGTGTGTGGATTGCAAAAACAGAGAAATGAAAAACACAGACTGAGCAAGTTTTACTGATGCTGAAAAGTTAGTTGGCATTCTTAGTCGAGATGTGGCATAAAGCCTTAAAACAAATGAATCACTGCATGCAGCAGAATACTCACACTGAAATGGAAAAGTAAATACTGATACTGTTATGTAAAGGTTTTAGCGCTGAGGGACAGAGATGGCCATGGAAGATTTTGTATCCATTTCTGTATTGATCTAGCCATATGTTTGGGATCTTTATTCTACTTAAAGACTGGGATGTGACCTGAGACCATTAGATCCTAATTTAAAATCTCATGATATTTCAAAATGTTTATGAAATTATGCTTTTTAACGACGTTCAAGAAGCCTTAAACAGGCCCACAGCATCACACCTCCTCCAACATCCTTTACAGTAGCCAGGAGGTGCTTTCCCACAGATTCAAACAATGTTTTATGACAAATCCACAGTGAGTGTTTGCTTCTGAAAATCTGACTTAAACTCTGTACATGTGTATTTTTTTGATGGCAGGGCACAAGCGGCTTTTGTTCTGGTATCGTTCCCAAATAACCAGTTAGAAAATTCTTCAAACTTAGATCAATATCAATATGCTAACAATTAAATATAGATATTTATTTGCTGACAAGTCTTGACTCAACAGTTGCCACAAACCTCCTGTTGCTCACATCCAACCCACAGCTGTGGGGACAAATTACATAACAGCTTCTGTTTAATCATATGGATTAAGAAAAGCCTTGAGTGCAGGAGTGTGATCAGAAGAATAACTATGGTATATCTTGTTATATCTAAATTTGAATTTGTATTTTTTGGAAAATGAAAAACAGTCATGATGACTTTCATTTTTTAACACAATGACTCATGATTTTATTTAATTTTTTTTGTATGAGAAACCTGTTGGGGGGGTTATTAAACCCTACTGAGCAACTACAACAATGTGAGTGGAGGTGCAGTGTACCTGCACGCACCACCACTAGCCTGCATGCTGCTGCTTGTGCTAGCATGGGTGAGTTACCACAGTAACAGTAAATTCAAATCAATTCAAATGCCACCTCTCATCGGGATAGTGTTTCCCTGCAACATGTGGTGCTCTTATTCTATTTATAAGTGCGACATTCACTGTGACACTTTAAGAAGCCCATAATAACATCTGAAAGAGTTGACATGAGACAATCAAAGGCCCCTGATGTAGTTGCCATCTCCAATTGCAAGCTATTCTTTATTTTATTATTATTACAATTATTAGGCTACTCACCAAAATCCAGGAACTGCTTGATGGAGAGCGGAGACGGTGAAAATCGGGAGTAATACTCGATTTTGGGGTTAGCGTTTTTCAGCAGACACATGAAGATCCTCATTTTTGAAAGTTTAATGACGCTCGTCTCGTATTTGTCTGTTTGTTTGGGATGTGACGTTTCAGAGTCAGAGAAAATAATACGACCGCACCATCATTATCATCTTCACCGCCGGTAGCGATGGCAGAAACTCGGCCGGTCCGTGTCTGTCTTCGGCGTCCACATTCCCACCGTCCAGAGTGGACACGAACCGACGGGACTCATTCATGTAAATAAGACGATGAATGACCAGCGGACACGAAGAGCTTCTGTTGCGGCTTCCTGTTGTCTACATTTCTAGACATTCAGGTCGGTTCGACGTTGTAAAGCCGCAGAGTGGAAGGAACATACTTCCTGTTACGTTTTTCAAAGTAAAATGCGGCACGCTGGGACTTTGAAGGAACCAATGACGATCACAAGGCAGTGACGTGCACAGACAGACACTAGGTGGTGCTAGAGCGTAGCCTTTTGTTCCCCTGGAGAAACAAAAAAAGTGCCCTTCTGAAATAGTTTTAATTGTGTAGTATGTAGCTCAAAGTACCATTTCTGGCTTTAAAAGCATATATTTTCAGTGCCTCGATTTTTTTTTCTTTGCATGACAAGACTCCCACAAATAACTAAAAAATAGAGGATAATACACCACTAAACAAAATATTCTGCATTCTTCTGGCAGTTATAGTCATTTTCACTCCTAAGAAATAGTAAATTACCATCACTTTGTGAAAAGTATTAGCAGGCCACTTTACATTTTCATCCTTGTTACTTGATGGAATAGATTTATTAATTAAAGTTTGAGCTTATTTACAAAATAAAACAAAATGTAAATGCAAAATCAGGTAAATATGGATCATAATACTTCTGAATCTTTTCTTTATACTCCAGCATTGTCTAACAGTCTAAATATGTCTGTGTAAAATTGTTGAAAAATGAATAGTTTGAATCATTTGACTCTTTGATTTCATGACTGGCAAAATGTCCATGAAGACCCCATTATTACTTTATTTGCATGAGGTGGGATCTGCATTCAGTTTGGCAGTGAGTCATGAAACCAAGGAAGAGTCAAGCAATTTATTCTTTTGCTGTATCTGGATCCAATATTGTTTGTGTTTCAAATCTGACAAACATGACGCCATACCCTGTCTCGACTTATTTTGAAGGTCCGACCTATTCAGTATCCGGTTCTGTGGCGACATTTTGGGAAGCACGTACTTTCAATTCCGACTCAACCGCACTTAGCGGGGGGCAGGAGGTGGAGGCGCCGGCTAATGCTGTGCAGTGATTGGCTGAAAACTGGGAAGTGCCCAGCAGAGTCAGTTCAATTGGTTAAAAATACGTCCGTCAACATCATTCATTATCGCTTGTTTATTTTGTAAAGTAGCAGCTGGACGGAATGAAGCACCTGTATGGTATACTTAAATGTCGTCTTGCGGAGTAAAGAAACCATTATAAGGCTTAATTATTAAAATCCGAGTCGAGATCTTTAGCCTATAGAAACACCGGGGACATTCAGGTCGTGATCTCTACTTCCCTCTAGAGGCAGAATGGTGAAATCACTAATATGCAGCACAAGGGCAAAGCCATTTGGAATCTGACATTTTTATGTTTATGCTCCTTTTTTAAGACGCAGGTCAAGAGGTAATAACACAGTAAAAGTTAAACAGGAGCGCTTAATAATTTTATGATAGTGCACAAAAATACAAATAAATGGTCAAGTTGTTTTATTTGTAGTTCACATAAAGACCAACATTGAGTGAGATGGGTTTAACTCCACGTTGAGTTCAAGCAGGTTTTGGAGACCATTAATGCATTGATTTCTGTCTAATTTTTTTTTTTTTACAATTATCAAATTAAATGCAGACGATATCAAAACAACCTGCACATGAAGATGAAGTAGAAACATTTAATAGTAAATGTAAAAACAAAACAAAAAATACATGAAAAGTTCTTTTCACATTCAAAGCGACTAAACTGAATTCCCCTCTACATCCTTTAGGTCAGTGTTTTTCAACAACTGTGCCGTGGCACACTAGTGTACCGTGGGTGATCGTCAAGTGTGCCGTGGAAATTATCCAATTTCACCTAACAAATTAATTATCTGCGAATAATATGCTGTTTTCGAGTGTCTGTGCTGTAGAAGTGACTAGCGGCGTAATCATGCCATTTCCTTATCACTAGATGGCAGTAGGTACATAGCATTGTACATTAAAACAAGATAATTAGTGATAAGAATTAATATATATTTAATATATGCGACTATAGAGTATCATTTGTTTACATTTTGGTTGGTGGTGTGCCTCGTGATTCTTTCAATGAAAACAATGCACCTTGGCTCAAAAAAGGTTGAAAAACACTGCTGTAGATTGATCTGTACCAGTCTACTGCTGCCACTTGACTCTGTTAAAAGTTCAAGACTGGAGCAAGCTGCTATTTGTGGCTGTTGAAGGTTACACTCTGCGTTTACAGGTCTTGAAGTGTTTTGGGAAATATCCTGGAGATACCGGTACAGCCTTTAGCCAAAGCAAATCTAACTTTAGCTTAGTAAAATGGATATTGGGCTAGGAAAAGAGCTCAAACTTAACAATGGTCTTTTATGAAGGAGCAGATGGTGAATGTCTGCTAATATAAAGTTAGAGACATTTTCAGTTTGAACTGGCTAAAAAGGTTCATGACATCAGAGTATTGTGCAGTGAATTAAAAATGTATACTGATAACATAAAAGAGTGGTGTTTTTTAAAAATCCACAAATCCGAAGTGTCTGAAATACTTCGAAGCAGTGGAATTCATCTTCCTCGTTAATGTAAGAGCCAGCTGACTGGCAGTGTGCAGCAACAGGTTTTGATTTAGCATCACAATAAATTCCCATTAATAAAGTTTTAAACACCCCAAGACTGTCTTTATTGTCAGGATTGATAATAAATAAATAAAATGCCAGTACATTTGAAAACAGTTACCGTCTGCATCTTACTGAAACAAATCACACTTCTTGACGTGACTGGTGTGCTAAACAAACACATTACAAATGGGAACGCCATCAAGAGCAGTATGTGTTTGTAGGGACAAGAATGTCCTAAAAAAAAGATGTAGCAAACAGTTATCGTTACTCTTACCGTTATCACAACGTACCACAAAATATCCTGATCAAACCTTTGAGTTTATATCGCCCACGCGCATATGTTTAACCTGTAAAAAAAACCATGCTGTTATCTCCCTCCTGCCCCCACAGGGTCGCCTGTCAGTCACGTTTTTCGTTTGCATTGGCGATGATTTCCTTGCAGGTTTACGTAGCCTGGCCTCAGTCTGAGCGATGGACCAGGTCAGGTGTCACCGTCGGTACCTGCCAGACAACACCGTATTTTTCTTTCTCGATCGCGTCGACATAAAGACGTAGCGCATACACACCCGTCGCCCTCTCCATCCCCACCACCCGCAGCCCCGGTGCCTTCCAACAACAGCCCCATTAATTCTGAGTGTGTACACATGCTCCACGCTGCCTAGGTGTGTATGTCGGTGTGTGTCTGGTGGGCAGTTAGAGGAAGGGGACTCTGTGTTTTCTTAGGGGCTAAGCAGAGGGGGGCCCATCGCCACCCCCACCCTCCTCCCCAACCATTCATCCAGTAGCACCCCCCTCGCCGCCCCTCCCCTCAGTAAAAGGAGATCTTTGTGTGTTTGCGTTGGAGAAGCTGCCCCAGTCAGTCCCAGTGTTCCCAGAGGAGCACAATGAATGGGAGCGTTTTGTCCTACTCCAAAAAACCCCACACAACACACACACACACCCCCCCACACACACAATACACACTCCTTTCCTCTTCTTTTATTTTTTTGGGGGGGATGTTTTTAGCCATTTGGACTCTTTTTTCCTTCTCGCCTCAGCATGTCACAAGACATCAGACTTCTTATCTTTATGGGAGCGTTTGTACGTATGTGTGTAGAAATGCCCCAACAGTGCATCAGCCAGCAGTGTGTGTGCTTGGTGCCTCAATTGATATCGATCTTCTTTAGAAATGATGTAAACGACTCGGTCCAAAAAGCCAGTCAGCCGATAAACACGTGAAGTCACGTTAAAAATCTTTAACTGGAGCTTATTAAAGAACATGCGATAGACAGACTTTGGTTAATTTGTTTTTTGCTAAGCATACGTTTTAACATTTGTAATTAAAATAGAGGAGAAAACAAATAATGTTTGGATGTAATAAGCATGACAGGGTCTGCTTTTCTACAAGCCTGATGATGTGGAGTAAAATGAGCTTGAATCCATCATCAAAACTGGCCTCTTGTAGCGCTGAAATGATTAATTGGATTAATCGTGACTAATCCAATTAATCAACTAGCCTGATAATTCACGATTAATTGGATTATTTGTGATTAATCCAATTAACCGGGATTAATCAGGTTAATTGTGACAAATCAATTATTGAAATAATTAACAACTAATTTACTAATTGATTTATCATGAACTGGAATATGCAAACTAAAAAAAAAAAAAGGCAGTTTGCTGAAAAGAACAACATCTTCAGAGCGGTAATTCATCCAAACTGTACAAAATATATATGCATTTTGTATTTAACATGAAAACACCTTCATCTGTCAGTGTGTTTTGTTGCATTTTTTTTTATATTCCCCGGTTCAAATTCACTAAAGGAATGCCGTGTTGTTGCATTTTAGACAATAAAATGTTTATTTTCTTATTTAAAAAAGGAATCAAATTGATTGTTTCCGTCTTTTAATATCTTTTTTGTTTATTATACAAAAAAGTAAAATTTGCAAAAGTGACCATTTTTGCACTGATTGTTAAATTAATCGTCAGAATGATTGATTGATGAGTTGATTACTAAAATAATCAATCGTTGCTGCTTAAGTCTCTTAAATGCACTATCACTAAGCAGAAAGAGGAAAATCTGTGAAAGCCTTTGATAAAAATATTGTAAAAAGCCTTAAAATAAACTTAGTTTGTTGCAGTAGCATAATGTAGCACTGAAAATGTCAGATAACATCCAACCTGTTGTTTCACTAGACTGTAAGGAAAAATATGTCAGGAACTAACAGTTTTTAAAACCTGTGGTGATTTAAATGTCATCAGTTGTTCAGAGTTTTTAGGACATTAATAAATGCTGACTGCTACACACAGTGAGCTGGAGGTTAAAGAACATTAAAAATAAACCTTCAAAACACATTTATTGAATCACAACGGTCAAGGCAACATCAAAGTGCAATATCACAATTTCAACATTTGGTCAGATATGTCTGGTATTATTCAGGTTGATTATTATATCAGCGACAAATATTTGACCAATAATTGAACAAACTCTAGCAGCCAGACATTTATCTTCAGAAGAATTTATAATTCATAGTCAACTTTTTTTTTTTTTTGCAATATTCATCAATGCTATAGCAGAGAAATATTCTCCTTATATTTCACTGCCAATCTAACTGAAATGTGGATTTTGATCAGATGGTGCGTTTGTGGTAAAACAAAAGCTGCACTAGTGAAATAAAGCTTCCCTATCCCACTCTTCAGTAAGGTAGGGGACGTGTGATGCTGTGGGTGTGTTTTCGCTTGCCCCGGGCATCTTTTGAAATACCAAGACATCCACTTAGTCTATCTGTAAACTTCCCATTGGGTCAATATAATGAGCCAAAGTGGAACCTGAAGAGAGCAGTTTTCATTATGAAAGAAAAAATTCCCTCGTATGAATAAATATACTCAGATTCAGGCCGTATTTATTTCAACATTTTTATTCTGCCGCCAGAAAAGATTCATATTTTTGCAGCAGTGTCAACAAACTGATCATCTATAAATATGGGGTATTCGGTTAGCTCGCAGATCAAAAGGACATATATGTATGCATTTATAGATATAAGTGTTTGCATTATTAATTTAAAGTCCAATTACTTTTCTGTTGATCTAATTATTAATCAGATAATAATTCTGGCTCTTCAGAAGGCTGGGAGCAGAGCGTCTCTCTTTAGTCATGCTGTTTAAACCTCCCTACTGCTGACTGAGACGCCCCAGAGGGGAAGTCGTCCTGTTTAACCAGCGCAGTGGCGCGGCAGAGGTCTGGGGATCGGCTGAGCTCCGACAGCTCATTATGAAGGGCACCGATGGGTCAGTGGGACCCTCGGGGGAGGGGCTTTGGGTCATCAATGAATTGTAGTAAAAGAGACGAATAGAGGGGGAAATACACTGAGGACAATGTTTCACTTTTTTAAAAGGACTTAGTCATGTTGTAGTTTTAGCATCAAAAGCACAAAATGCTTAGTTTGAAATGATAAAATGTGACAACAGGAAAAAAAAAAATACAAAAATAAACCCGCAGGGCCGGAACAAGCTTTTTTGGGGCCTGAGGCAGATTTTCATTTGCCCGCCCTCCCTCCATACCAAGATGTCAACAACAGATGTTTTATCATTCCTAAGCTAATCTATGTAACTATGTAAATGATAGAGTAGTATAATTTACTACTCTATGTATGCAAATGATACAAATAGATGCTAAAACTTTAATAGCATCAATTACAAATGACGCTATTTTAACTATTTGAAAGTAACACCAGCTGAGAAACATCAAATTTACAGTAGACAAGTTAACAAGTTTCCCCAAAAGCAGGAAAATATTAGATCATTATTAGTGTGACGACACTAAAAGTAGTTTAAAAACCGATTTTCTATATGTAATAGCATTTAGCTTGCATTTTAATATGGTAAAACTCCTCAGCTCATATATAAGGCATTCCTAGTTAACATTTTATTACTTTAGGCCTTCAGGCTGTTCTTGAACATCCTCGTCTTTCAGGTGAAAAACTCACAAATGAGATGGGTAAGTAAAAAGAACAAGAGGCACGAAAGACGCCTGTTTTTTTCTTCTCTCTTTTTTTTTTTTACAAGTCAGACAAAAATTAATGAAAAGAGAAAAGGATGAGATAAAGGGCAAGAGATGGAGGGGAAAGTACAGACTGTTGGTTTAACCCTAATAGACTCCCGCAGGGTCATCTTTGATACGCTGCCTTCAGTCGGAGCCGTCAGCGCCGTAACTCAGGCAAACAAGCAGTTTTTAAAAGTCTTTCAAGCCAACATGAAAGGCAGCTTCTTCACGCTGTCCATTGTTGTTCAGGCATTTTGTTCAACACTTTTTCACTCATCCTTCAAGAACGTACATCTTCATTCGTTGCTTGGTTTCCTGAAGTCTTCATTCAACCTTTTAAGTCTCAAGCATTTTTACACGACGTACCATTGATTGATATTCTTTATTTTTTGTAAGGTTATTTTACATATATATAGTTTTTTTTTTATGCATAAGACTTTCTCCAAAACTAAAAGCACCAAGCAAACATATAAAGCTAATTAATTCCAGGTACGAAACCTTCTTTGAAAATATTTATTAGGCACAAAATGTAGTGAAGTCTTTGTTTAGTCTGAAATATGTAGGACCCTTAAAAGCTTTCACTAATAAAATTATGTAATTAATCATTAAGTGGTTCACAAAGATGGAGCTAAAACCTGAAATGAAATGACAATTACCGTATTTTCCGGACTATAAGTAGCTCCGGAGTATAAGTCGCACCAGCCATAAAATGCATATTAAAGAAGAAAAATCCATATATAAGTCGCACCGGAGTATAAGTCGCATTTTTGAGGGAAATTTATTTGATAAAATCCAACACCAAGAACAGACATGTCATCTTGAAAGG
>CAEFZY010025244.1:0-20125 GCA_903066815.1 Brachyrhaphis roseni | reverse complement strand
TGGAGCACTTCCGTTTTCAACTCTTTTTGTTTGCTGCATTTCATTCGGGGGTGTTTGCGTCTCTCTTTTTTGTTTGCGTTTTCTTTTTTGTTTGCTGCATTTCATTCGGGGGTGTTTTCTTTTTTTGTTTGCTACATTTCATTCGGGGGTGTTTGCGTCTCTCTTTTTTGTTTGCCGCATTTAATTTGTTTGCATGTTTTCTCTTTTGCTGCGCATTTGCACCTGTCGGCCACCGTAGTTCCTCGATCTTCATGGAGAACATTTCCCAATGTTCTCTCTAAGGCCTTCACTAAAACACGCCACCTTGGTTTCAGTGATGCAACCCTAATACAGCAAGTATCACTTTTAAGAAAAATAACTACTGCCAGCTGAATTTACTGCATCTACATGAACCCTTAAGTCATCAACTCTCAAAGGCAAACACCAAAGCAGCTGTTATGAGAAACAATGAGACAGTGTACCAGAGACAGAACACAGAAAGGAGAGCGAGCAACAGCAAAATGACAGCACAAGGAGAATGACAAAACAATTTCAGCCTTGAGGAGAAGCTCCTTACAGAGAAACTATTGTTCAGTGACACATGCTATCTCAAAGAGTAGACACAAACAAATATCGCTTTCCCTCTGTGCAGCATTTGCTGTTCTATGGGAAAAATGTAAACCATTTGTCTGAAGGCTAAATGATTTCACATCATTTCTGAGTTTCTCTCCAACTTCAACACTGCAAAGTCCTGAGAAAGTCCTATCAGTAGCAACTCTCAGAAAACCTCTCTCTCTTGGGTCGCTTTGAACACACCACTTCCAGATGGGCATGTCCTGCAATGGTGTGTCCTTTGGTAAGTGAACCCAGAATCATAAAACCAGTGAGTGAGGATAATGATGGTGAACAGCTCGGATAAACCTCTATATTACAGCTTCCGGCATCCCAGCTTTCTGTCTGCATCCAGGGTTTCTGCAATGTTCACCAACTCAAAAACCCTTTGCAAGACTATTATGAATAAAATGTAACATCTATGTCACAACAAAAGTTTACAAAAAATGTTTTTTTTTCTTTTCAGGGGACCAAAGCTGTAAATATTCTGGTTCTTTTTGTGGCTCTTGGCATCAGCTTTGTGCTTCTCATATTGGCTCTTTACAGCCTAAACCCTCACAATGCCAAGCTTTTTTTGCACAGAATGTAAACAGCATTGTATAAGTTGGCAACAGAAGCGAGCAAATGGAGAAGAAGAAAATTGTCCAGTCAACTGTTGATAAAATTACAGCTAGCAACCTGGCAAGCATTAACAGCATCTTACCTGACAGAATGCAGTGAATGAAGATGTCTAAGTACAATTCAAAGTCTTAACTGATAGAAAAGTCCTGCAAAACAAAAAACCTCCATGGAATATGAGATTAAATAGTCCTACCACAACAAAATTTAAGACCTGTGACTAACGCATTTAAGGCCAACTTAAAATGTCTTGAAGTCATTAAAGAAAATATAAGATCTTAATTTTAGATATCTGAATTTAAGACTTTCAGTCCAATTCTATGCTTTTTGCTCTGAGTGACGTTATGCTTTATTATATGTAGAATACCTAATTGTACTTTCTGAACCATTTGAAAGAAGGTTAGTGGCCTTTTACTTTATTTTTTTGCATGTTCAACAAGGTAGTCAACGTATTGTTTTTGTCAGTTTCTGTTTTTCAAGTATTTATTTTATTTATTCCACACATACTAAACACTATAGGACTGAAGGTGCTAGCCAAAATACAGACATACATAAAATGTGAGCCAAATAAAACAATTTCAGGCACAAGGGGGAAAAAAAGAGTTTGTGGTTAAACACTTGAAATTCAGTGGACAGTAATCTGTCAGGATGGTTGAAAGTGCAGGGTGTGTCAGGACGTTGTGGCTGCCCTATCTTTCCTGTAGGCAAAAGAAGGAACCGCAACATATTTGATATTGTGTCAAAGCTGGCAATCCTCACAGCAAACATTTTTTTTTTTTTTTTTTTAAAAAAGGCAAAAGTCAAGGTCAAGGGGTCGTCTACTTAAAGCAGACTTGTCTCTTCCGAGACAAATGTCCAAATGTCTCCTCCTCTGTAGCCTTTCTGAGTTTGTCCAACATACAGTACACGCAGATATCAGGAATAGACATTTTTATCCAGTTTTTTTTTTCATTCAAGGATTCACCTAAGATGCCCTACGGTCTTTAGCATAACCCTCTGGGAAATCATCAGAAACGCTGGGCAAACAGCTTTAAATCAAAGTGCTACATGTTAATTAATTGTCTTCAATTAAGGTGTGTCAGACATAACATCTAATATATTTAAGAACATCTGCTATATCAATTTTTATAATACTGCACAAAATAAGCAAAATATTATCTGATAATTTAATTTATAGCATACTACACCCTTTTAAAAAAAAGCATATGATGCCACACTTTGACTATTAAATGAACAATTTGGACGGTACAGTTAGCTTTTGGAGTTAAATCCAAATTCCTTGTGCTAACAAAAGGCTCAAAAGACAATACATGCCAGTAACTAGTATTTTATTTTTTAATTTGAGTTGTTTTTACTTTGAGCTGCAATAGTAAAAAAGAAATCTACGTAGACTAACCCCTTATTCCACTGCCATCAAGCTTTTTTATTTTTTGACACCTTTGGGGGAGGGGGGGAAACAACCAAAAACAAACCACAAGAAAATGGAAATAAATATCAGCCAAGTTTTGTTTATCGGGCTAATACAGATGTTAAAAAATATTACCAATATTGGCCGATACAAATATGTAAAATTTCTAACATCGACCGATACGTCATTCATCCCTAAAAATATATGAAGTATTGCTTACTGGAAAACAATTGATCCTGGAGCCAGTTAGCTACCAGCACTGTGGACGACTAATACTGCAGAGGTCACAATTGTCACAGGACACCAGATTTGTTGTTGCTCCAAAGTGTAAAAAGACTCAAGTGAAGTGTCAAAAGTTTCATCCAAAATTCCTTCACAACCTAAAACATCAACTCTGTGCTATCACCTGCCAAGGTTACCATCTGCTGGTGCCAAAAAACCTGTGCTAAAGAATCCGTCGAGGCCGTCAGATTTGAGTAAAATAAAAAGCCACGTCGAGCGTTTGGCAGGGAGAAAATTATCTGGCAGACAATCCTATAAACGTCTGCCAAGGCGAACACATGCTCAACAGAACTTAACATGTCAAAGCCTGACGTTCGCTGGTAACCTCCAATGAAACAATAAGCTATCCAGTGGTATGAGAAAACTAAGGAATTTACTATGCGCACACATTTGGATTTTGCAACAGTGGGGGGAAAAAAGGAGCAGGTAGAGATTCAGCGTTTTGCTAAGAGCATCCAAAGAAAACTCAAATGTTGAAATATAACACTGCACATTAAAAATGTCTCCATTTTTACTGAGTCTGAAATTATAATGGAGCTTATGAGAACCTCTTTCTTTTCACAGTTCTTTACCAGAAAATTAGATAATATTTAATAAATTAATTAGGGATTTTAATTAGATGTTATCAAACTGAAGTTGAACAAAGCAAACCTCAAAATCCACCCTTTGAATTTTAAAATTATACAATTCTACAAAAAGTGCAAAGGGATGAGTGTAAATTATATTTCGAGTATTTCAGGTATGCCCTTTTACAGAATTAAGAATGGATAATCAAAGGATATATAAGTTAACAAATGGGCTTATTTTTTATTTTACCGACAGAACATAGTGTATTGGTACACATAAAGCTTGTTTTAAACTTTAACTTCAAATACACACCCAAAAAAAAAAAAAGTCTCGCAAAGGTTTTGAGTTAGCCTTGTTCTACGCTTTGCTTCGTACAGAGGGTCTGGTTCCTTGGCTGTTGAAAAATGATTTCTCGCTGGAGGCGTGGACGCTGTCAAAGTTTTAAATGTTGCCCAACTGCTAACGTTTGTCCGTTAGCAACAAATGTTACCGCAATTTCCGGTAAGCTAAAAAAAAAAAGCTTACCGGAATTGCCTGCGGTGTAAACAATAGTTCTCCACCAGAAAGAGAAAAGTACCAGCCAAACGAGGCCATTGTGAATTCAATATTTAGAAGTGTGGCCAACATGGACTGAACGGCTTCATTCACTTTCTCTGTTGCCATTGTTAAAACTACAGGCAGACTTCAATTCTAAAAAATTTCTGTCTGTTCACCTATTAGAAATTCTACCGGAGAAATCCAAATCAATGGAGAAAGCCCAGGTGGAGCAGTGAAGGGTGATGAGAATCAAATGGAATTGCACAGGAAGATAACGGTCATGCTAGTTTTGAGTTTTTGGTACAAAATTTTATTCAACCAGCAACAGTGGCCAGTTAAATTGTCACTCCTCAATGTTATCCTCTGCTTCTTTTTTCTTTTGCTAACATTTTAGAATCCAACTTATTGCAGGTGGTGGTTGAACACTAAGGGCACTTAATTTCAGAGGCAAATGAAGAACTGCAAATCTGATCAGACTAAAGCAGGGTACAGAGAACAGAGATAAACAAAAGTTTCTTCTTCTAAACTAAATATGGCAGGAATTCCCACAGAAAGTTTTATTTCATTAGCAGCATGAACCAAAACTAAAAAAAATCAGTTTCCAGATAAATGACCTGAAACTTGCAGTGAAACAACTTATTAGCCAACCTGGTTAATCCCTCATAAACAGTTATCGATAAATGACAGGTATGAAAGGAAATGGATACTTGGCAACAATGCAGGCTTCTGCTGTGACCCGACTCTTTCAACGTAATTATCCCTGCAGATGATTCTCTGACTTTGCTGCATCACCACAATGAACATGACCAACCTTGCTCAAGCAGGTATTAATTTTGAGTATCTATAAAAACTCAAGGACTAACTGAATTAGTCCCGCTGAACGGATCTATTCAGCCGAGCACAAACTAAACTCATGCGGCTTCGGGTGTCAAGTGGCTGTCACCTGGAGTGTTCCCAATTCTAGATAAACACTTCTCTTTTACTCATCATGTCACTTGTTCTCTACAATTCTTAACACTTCAATCTAATTAGCTTTTCAGTGTATGAACTAGAGTCTAATATTCTTGAGAATTTATCGTGAAAACTTTTTCATGATAAGAATTTAGATTTACCGTTGTCATAATAAATTTCATTTATTGGTGGCAAATTAAAAAAATATATATATATTAGGATAAATTCTAAGTTCATATCACACACCCCCAGTATGAAGGCTGGACGCAATTGGACTTTTACAAACCGGAATTTTTTTCCCCCAGTTTTTGATTCCAGAAATTAAAGGGTTGTGCTATTTTTCAGGATTTAAGAGCTACTAAAGCTGAGGACGGTGCACACATTTGTAATGGAAACGCAGCTTGTGTGTCACAGCAATTATAGTCCCACAAACACAAATACTGCTGTTGAAAAACATTTCCATTCATAATGCGCTTTAGAACACCAGCCACTTAAAGAAGTATGATTTGTATCTCTAAGCTGCACGCAGTATGTTCAAATTTATTGGTATTTATTTACATTTTCATTGAACAAGCAGAAGAGTAAATAGTATAGTAAAACTACCAATTCCGAAAATAAAAACATACTTTTTTAAAAATCATTAATTGGAGTTTATGTTTATGGACAGCTGCACAAAATCATTATACTTCATAGTTACCGGTAGTTAGAAAAAAATTAGATGAAAACAACGTTCAGAATGCACACAATCACAAAAAGAAAAAAACACTTCTTAGATCTCACAGCAACAACATGTAGTGCTGATTACGTACTGGGGGCCACCCACCCTTTGCTCTGGTAAGAGATGTACATTTTTCTCATTCCATTCTCCAACACGTTAACATCTGTCCCAGGTTGAAGCTGTGCGCAGCCAAATTAGTCACGCCTACAGCAAGCCACTTGAGAATCCGTGTCTGCAGGCTACATCTTTCTTTTACAAGCCCCGGCTTCTCCCTCGCTGCAGGACACAGGGCTGCAGGCGGAACCGCAACACGCAGCTCCCATTCTCTCCTCTGTTATCTCCGCCTGTCTGCCTCTCTGGACTGACTTTCACTCCTCATGTTTATAATCTACATAACTCTGACCAAACAGCTGAGTTGTAGACATCAAAACAGCAGGGCTGAAACAATTGACTTAATCGTGATTAATCAACTGTTGGAATAATGGTCAGCCAATTTAGACATCGATTAATCATTAACTAGAGTATACAAACTCTAAAAATGGCCATTTGTTAAAAGAACACAACACTGTCAGGACAATAATTAAGCAAAAACATTTTGCTTTTAAGATAAAAAAAAATAAAAAATAAAAAAATTCCATGTCTGTAAATGCGCTCTACCCACAACTCTTAAAGTGGCAGTAGTAGTTTAACTTGGTTCAAATTCTGCAAAATAAACTCCTATTAAGCAGGTTTTGCTATCCAATTACAAATTGAAAAAAATAAACAGGTTAGTAGACAGTAGTTTTTTAGCTGAAGATGCATCCTTTGCTACAAATGATCAATGCTACATTATATCATTTTAGGCAATAAAATGTATTAAAATTTTTAAAAAGGACTGAATTATTAGTTTATTTGCATCTTTGAATATATTTCTAATAGTGTGTAAAAAAAACACTTAAGTGGTTAAGTTAAAAAAAAAAGTGCCATTTTTTTAACCTATTGATTGTCAGACTAATCAATAGAATACTCAATAAATTTCTCAACACATGCATCATTCGTAGGGCTGGGTGATATGGCCTAAAATCAATATCATGATATCTGGAGCATTTCACCTTGAGAACAATAAATTGACAATGACACACAGGATCTTAAAGGGACATGAGCATAGCCTGCTTGTACACAGCAAAAAAAAAAAATATATATATATATTTTTTAAAAAAACACCAAAAATACCAACAAAGGTAAAATGACGTTGGTCACTGTCATAAATTTTTGTGTCTGTTAATTTTTGGTTTATCACCCAGGCCTAATCATTTCCTAGAAAGAATCTAGTGTCGAAGCACCTTTCACTCGGGATGTGGAAGAGTAGTCGCCAAGTCCAGCTACCTCCAATATATCCAAGTGTCCTTTGATGCCACATGGCTCAGTGATAGAGCAAGCACACCATATACAAACTCTATAGTCCTCAACATAGTTGTCCCTGGTCCCATTCCTGACCTTGGACAACTGGCTGCATGTCTTCCCATTCTTCCTGTCCATTTAATGTTGAATCAAGACCAGTAGCGCCATAGAAATCTTTGAAAAGTGCCTTTTGATAAGAAAGCTTACTCCACTCCAACTTCCAAATCAGTGTTTGAACAAAAAAATATGCTGGGAACATTGAATAACAAAGCCATTATATTAGTTTGCTATACCACTGCTATAAAGATTAATACATGCAATAACAACTCATAACTTGACAAATTTAGAATCTATTTATTCTATTTTTCTGCTAAATTATCATGTATAACACTTTCACATGAACCAGAATAACTGTTTTAAATAAAGATTGCGTTCTATATATTTTTTTTATTTAATTATAAGGATTATCATGAAACGATAGTACTTATATTTAATGTTTCATAGTGAGATCTTCATAGTGGTGTGTGCCCACACTGACTGAGAAATCACAACAAAATTCAAAGGGGGGGGGATGCAATTTCACAAGGTCAGGCCCCTCCCAACAAAAGATATGTCTGCACTCTAAGAAAATTGTTCCTGTGTGTGTTATGGCCACCAGAAGTGAACTCAGCTTTCCTTTAAAGAGTTTTCATTGTGCTTCAGTGGCAGCGCTGTCATTACTCACCATTTCTTTGTGCATTCTACCATCAGCTCCTGATATGAAGCCACAAACTGGAATTTGGAAGCATGCTTCCCCACACGTTGCAGTCTCTTCCACACTGAGGCCATGATTCTATAGGAACTGATAGTTTCTATGAGGTTTTACAGCCCCTGGACTTCCTCAACAAAAAAAAAATTTTAAATCACGCTAATGTTTATATGTCTCCAAACATGTCCAACCTGGATAGGCACATGTTCCACCGGAAACACGTGGAAAAAAAAAAAAAAGGTTGAGGTTCGACGGTGAGTGATATTTACAAACTGCTGAATGAATCCAAATGTAAGCACCTGATGTCTCTGAGGTATTCCAGGTCTGATTTAAAGGTGGGAATGATCCTGAGAGGGAAAGAACTCCATAAATTCAAACGGCGTGATGAGTAATCCATTGGGTATGAATATCATGTTTCCATCAGATGATCTTCCTGCAAAGAAAAAAACAAAACAAAAGGATGGGCTTTAGAGCCAAGGCAATTTGGTGTAATCTGGATGATTTCTACAATTCTCACAAAGAGAATTAAAGAAATGATTTCCTTCCCAGTTACAAAGATGCTTGGAGTGAGAATGACACTGCACATGTCACATTACACAAGCTTATCGACAACCAGCAGCGTAAAGCACTTCAATAGTAAGAATGTGTTTGAGAGGGCTCCAGAACTGCATGCCGGGGAGCTCTGTTGAGGGGGGGCTAAGTATTCACTGGCGCACTGAAACAACTTGGAGTGTTAAAATATGAATATATGTAACAAGGCAGTAAACAGAGACGCAATGACATCACTGTAAAACGAGTCGAGTTACATGACTTGTCCACGAACGCTACAGTGATGGACTCTTATCCAAAACTGGGATTCGTGGAAACACTCTAGAGACATGTATGATATTTAATGGAATGTTTCTGAATCCAGGGAATAGTCTGAGCCGCTGCATTCCGCTAAGCAGGACCATTTAGGCTCCAGAGCCACTCAGTAAACACTCACCTTACATGATATCCGACGCTTTTGAAGTGCAGCTGAGCTTAGCGACGGAGATGGCGAGCTGTCTGCTACAGTCTAGCAGCCGGAGCAGAGCAGCCTTTGCTAATTATCTTACCAGCAACACAAGTCATAGTTTTAGCTAGCCCGCGCTAGCAACAACGGCTAGCTATATCACAACACGGCACGAGCGGAAACCGTTGCCTAACGGTTAAGACCTTTTACACCGCCGGTCAGCTCCGAGTCTCAGGACGGAGAAAGAACAGGCATTTGTCCGCGTATATCCCGCTACTACGCAGGGCAAAAGTATTCCGACTTCTTAGAGGAATTCCCACCGATAACTAGTGCCAATAGTTACCGATAGTTTGACTGACCTGCTTCTCTGGCAGCTGGTAAAGGGAGGAGAATTGCACGGAGATCTGAAGAAATTGTCGTCACAATAAAATTGCTTCCGAACATGTTGCAAGTTATCACTTATCTAATAACGAAACATTAGACATGCAGAAAAATATTTTAAATAATTAAATATATTTATAAATAAATGACGGAATATATAGTTTGTTTTTTCTTTGAATGTTATAACTATCAGGAAAAAGTTTTATTTTTGAAGTAAGATCATTCTACTTCCGGTGTGATCTTTCATAATTGACGCAGCGTCTCCCCATCATTTCGCATACCTGGATGCCAGTGGCGCCACGAAAGAAGGGGCCGGTGGAGTTTGGAGCCACTCTTATGAATTGGAGCCCCCCAACTGTTATCGAAATGTG
The DNA here is from genome assembly GCA_903066815.1 of Brachyrhaphis roseni. Taxonomy (NCBI): domain Eukaryota; kingdom Metazoa; phylum Chordata; class Actinopteri; order Cyprinodontiformes; family Poeciliidae; genus Brachyrhaphis; species Brachyrhaphis roseni. Next base: position 10,579 of record CAEFZY010025244.1, on the reverse strand, counting down.
ATTTTATTTATCTCCAGCTAACATTCCGGGTGAGAGGCAGGGTTCACCCTGGACAGGTCGCCAGTCTGTCGCACAGAGACAGACAGGACAAACAGCCATGCACACACACACACCCCCACACACACACCTAGGAAGAATTTAGAAAGACTAATTAACCTGACAGTCATGTTTTTGGGGACAAATGTATTTCACCTATCAAATAGATGTAATTTCTATTGAAGATTGTATTAAAACAAATATATTTGTGTTTCTGAGTATTGAATTGAAGTCCTATGTTTTGTGTTCAACACTTCATTTTGTGTCTGCTACCGTAAGTAAAAACAACACACTAGTTGAGATAGAATAGCTGATCTAAGCATTTTAAGTGAAGATGAGACTTCCATTTCCTGAATCGGTCTCATTAATAAGTGGGTATTAACCTTATGATTCTGCATGCTGGGAGGTTTTGTTTCCCATATTGGGAGGAAAGGGAACACTCCCCATCCATCAGAAATCAATACTCCTTCCTGTTTCTCCAAACACACACACACCCACACACACAGCACAGAACTTCCCTCAGCCACTCTCAACAACCACAGCCTTGTAAATGGAGAGCAAAAGAAGATGCATGTCTGAGGCCAGGACTGCTGAGGGAAATATAATATGAGTCAGATTCATTTAATCTCAAAAGAAGATTCAGGCGTAATAACAGGAAATGGATTTCTTATCCGTGTATTTGTTGCCTGAGGTAACAAGCATCATATGAGACGCTGGATTTCTGTTTCCTGTTTTTATTTATGATCACACTAAAAACTAAATGTGCAGTCATGTGAATACGTTAGCTCACAGTAAGACAGCCTGTGATTTTCAAACACACACAGACACATAATGTCAGTTTTAACAGTAGTGGGAAAATTCAAGCAATCTAAAAAGATTAAAAAAGCTGAAGAACTTTTTCAATTTTCTGTAAAATTTACTAAAAAGAAAAAAAAACGGCTTAATGTAAGGAATAAATTAGGACACTTCAACCTTTATCACCACTTAAAATGATCAAAATAGGCAGTTAAAGTGAAACTGAACGGCAATGTCTTCAGAAAGAGCAGTTTATTGGACTGGTAGGCGATTTTAAAAGGTTTCAACAGAACCTGTGTAAGGATTTGGTTTTCTCTGTGTTGATTTGAGTTTTTTCTGTGTTTATTTGGGGTTTCTGTGTCTTTTGAGTCTCCATGTTGTCATGTCTACCCCTTGATTGTTCCAAGGTGTGTCTCCTTTCAGTGATTACCCCTTGTGTATTTAATGTCACCTGTGGGTCCTTGTCTAATGTGTAGTACCAGTCTGTCTTACTGTCCATTCGTTTACCAGTTGCTACCAGTGATGAGCCTTAGCCTTTCTCTCAGCCATGCTGCCTGGATTTTGGACTTTGAACATCTGACACTTCATTTAATTCTTCATTTATTCACTACAACCTGGGTCCGCTGCGTTCTGCCTCACCACTTCTGCCACAACTTATGACAACCTGAAGTCAGCTAACTCAGATGAGACATAGGTCATGAGCATGTGAGCATTTGCTCTGAAAAAACCCCAATTTATTTTAAATGTATATCACATATATAGCATTTCAATGTCTGCTCAGTCATTTTTGTTATTGTTTTTTTTAATTATTTTAACAGGGTCAAGATTTGTCCCAAATACAGACAACCAAAATACACAGTAGCAATAACCCTATTAGTTACATTTTGTGGAATGTTAAGCACGATTATTGTGTTTGTAAGGAATTCAATGCTATTGTGTACCAGGTTTTGAGTGTTTGAGGCGAAACGCTCTTGACAGGAAGCTGTATTTCAGATCAGCCTTTATTCACACATGACTTTGCAAACAATTAAGCAGTTTAGGGTCAGAGCGGATTTGACAGCAGGGGCTCTGCTGGTCCTGCTGCTTCCCATTGCTAGTTTACATTTCAGCCCCGGCAGATTACAGGGAGACTCCCTCCGTGCATCATGGAATGCTTTGATGTGACAAATGACCCGGTGCTAAATGACGCTTTGTGTGTCTGCCCACATCTCAGCAAAGGCCTCATTTCAGAAGTAACGCCGGGGGGGTGAAAAGCCTGCCGATGTCCTTGATGGAGAAGAATGAGCATCTTATTAAAAGAAAGGGAGGCAAACATATTTTCTCTTTTATTTAGATGTTTAAATTCCTTTATTGGTAAGAAAAAGAGGCTCATACACACTCATCTTTATCAATTAACGTTTTGTTTTATGTTGAAGTTCTCCCAATAATGTCTGTAGACATTAACCACATTTTCGCATTTCTAGAAAAAGTCTGAACAAATGTTGATCCCAAGTTGAAGCAAGAATCTCTGAGAGAACGTTGGACTTCAACTACAGTTAATGATTACTAGATCCCCCGTGTTCAAATCAGGTCATATGTTCTGTCATGAACTAGTCCAGTGAAACTTTCACAGTATTTTTTTTGTCTTTGCCTCAGAATTTGGTTTTCTTTGACCAGAAATCAGCCCATGTTGAGAGTTCGCTTCTCACTTTTTACAGTGTTCCAAACACAAGCTTTTATGTATTTTAGTATAATTTTGTGCCATAGACCAATACATAAGGCTGTGCATAATTGTGATTTGAAAGAAGTAGGATGAAGAGCATCAAAAAGTATTCTGAAGAAAAAACTGCAGAACTACAAACTTTTCAGGTATGTCTCAACCAACTCTCCATTTTTAGACATTTTTTTTTTTGTTTGGTCTTTTATTTCGTAATAGTTCAAATTCATATTTAGGACTGTTGTAACTCCAGAACATGATTTAAGCCCAGTTTGCAGAGTCCAGCAAACTGGGGATAGATTGATGAAGACAGAGTGGCCAATCCAGTGGACGGGGTTGTTACTTGTAGAGTAGCTGCGGGTCTTCTCTTTAGGGTGTGTACAGTAATTAAAGCTTTTAAGCAACTGGGCAGTGTTTTAAAGTTTTGGGGTAAATTATTGATGTTAAAAAGCTCATGACCATCGACGAGGTTAGGAACGTAGATCAACCAGTAAATTGAGAGCTTTGCTTTTTGACTCTGTTCTCTCTTCACCATGACGGACCGGTATAGCACCCGCTTCACTGCAGACGCTGCGCCAATCCGTCTGTCGATCTCCCGCTCCCTTTTTTTTTTACAATCATATGTTTGTCTATTGCATAAATTCCATTGAAATTTATTGAACTTTCTTGTTACATGACAAAATGTGCAAAAGTTTAACCGATAGAAATCTGCACACAACAGAATACATTCAAAACTAAACACAGCTTCTTTGCAAAGGTGGTTTGAGTTTGTGGATCTTTCTGAGGGCGTAATTCTGCCAAGCGTGGTCTTGTGTTTTGCCAACTCTGAAATACAAGGAGAGATTCACACCTAACTTTTGTTTCGCGATCACACGCCTCTCTAGCTTTGTGGTCAGCCAACAAAAACACGTTCTCCAGGATGGAAGCCAGTCCTCTGAGCGTAGAGTCTCTTGACGCGTCGAGTTGGACCACTTGAAACAACCTGTTGACAAAGCACGGCCCTTTAGATAGAAGCCAAGCGAGCCTGCACCACTTCAGAGGGGCACAGATAGGCAGAAGCCTCACGCTTTTCACTAATGGGAGTAAAAGAAAGGACACGTTTAATTCATTCATTCAGATAGGTGGATTTTATTTGGATTTTATGACATAAAATACATCTATGTTTGTGGGCTTAATGTGAAAACATTGAAGAGGTTTGGATACTTGTGTAAGACATGTTGTATTTTGGATACAATGTCTGTCTCAAGGAGCAACTGACTGTAATTTCTCAAAACCAGATTGTTGTTTTTTGCTCCTTCAACTATCTCAGCTCGTCTCCACGTGGAAAAATGACCGATATGGTTGTAGTTGCCAGATAAAAGTCTCTCGGTTTGAAGTTCCTGACTCATGGTGGAGTGTTTGATTCCTATCTGTTACAGGAAACCTCCATGTTTTCAGACGCATGACTGTATTCAAAGATCAATGAAGGCAGAGGCAAATTCCTCTTAGATTTATGCGTTAATGCCACGGCTCTGTCAAATATGGCCGTGATTCACAGCCAGTCAATGGACAAGAGTCACCAAACTATTTCAGTTTCTAACATTTCTACTAGCTTGATCATGGAAAGATGACTCTCTTCCTGGTTTAACATGACTTTAATTTCGGACTGAACTGATAACAGCTAAGTTGAGTGGAAGTGGTTTAAAAACAAAACTGATTCCAGATAGAGCTGCAAAAAGGACAATTTTTTAAGTCAACTTATTTGGAAAAATACAGAACAATAAATAGACTATAATAAAGTGTGAAGCATTTCAAACCTCTTAATTAGTGACTGAAAACATGAGACAAAGGAGATGTTTAGGCTGTTTCCAGGATTGTTCTGCTTGGTGCCTTTAAAAGTCAGCATTGGACATATCTACTGTTTTTCTTTGCTAGCTAAGACATGTAGTAGCAAGAAAAGTAAATCATCCATTTTCACTCAACTTGGCTGTTATCAGATCAGCCTGAAATTAAAGTCGCATTAAACCAGGGCAGAGCCTTCACTGTACACAGACTCCTCCATGATCCTAAGTTTCAAGAGTCTCTTCCCCTTTTACGGTGGCTGGGTGTTGATTACATATCGTCTGCTAGCTGCTGATAATGAAAACCAATACCTAACATTCCCACTGCTTGCTGACAGTAAGAACGGCACAGGGGCTGGGTGACAGAGTGGACGGCTATGCTTAATAACAGTTACAAAATAAATGTTTACTCAAGCTTTCGCAGATTAAAATCCCATCATCTGCTGAGAGTGGCTGGCCTGAATGTCTTTGACTGAAGCTACATTAAAAAGGTTCAGTGTCTATATTTTGTATTCCATATGCGGAGAAAAGAGGACAAGAGCTCTGCAATCGTTTGTAATAAAGATAAAGCACAGTCCTCTATATCTGAAGTAAATTTCTCACTAAATAAAGGTTATTTTCAGATCAATATTGCAATGAAGCATACATGAGAAAGGCGTACAATTAAGACACTCTACAATTTCACCTTGAGAAAAAAATCACTGACCCTACAATGAAAAAATATTTTAAAAATAATCTGCTTCTTAAAACAGTTCCTTGAGGAACTCCGGATGTAAAACTGGATAAATGTGTTTTGGAGATGTAAGTTTCATAAAGAAGTGTTGTAAATAATTAAAAATAAGATCCTTATGGCGGGGAGTATTGAGGTTGTGTAGAGCACTTATGAGGAATCAGTATTTTATCTTCAGTAGAGAGAACTTAAAGTGGTTTTACTTTGGGGCAAAAGTCTTTCAGGCAGTAACAGCTGCTGAGAGCAGGTAACAACCTAGGGTAGATTTTTATAATCTGAAATATCTGAGACTCTGTTTGATTGTCACTTTTGTGCACGTCTTCTGATGATGCTACTTCTTTTTCCACTATCTGCAATTCCCATCTATTTTCAAAATACTGCAGGGAGGAGGAGCCCTGAGGAACTCCAGATTAAAAAGCAACTTAGGTCAGAGTTTTTATTTTTTCATAGGCTGAAAATCAAACATTCATTGCAAAAAAGGGACCCCGTTTGAATTTTTTAAGTTTTATTTTTATTTTAATCCAGTCTGGACTTTGTTAACTTCCCTGCAGAGGAAGTTAAGAGAGCGAGGAAGAGAACTGGACAGGCAGCACAAAATCAGCTCACCGTTACAGGATCATTAGTTGTATCATCTGGATGAATGTGGAGCAGACCGGTCCTCTGTGACTCCACCCTCACTCCCATTCACAGGCCCTGAATACAGCCTGTATGAGTCCCTGGATGGTTGTTTTGGGCCTATTTCAAGGCCCTTCGTTCTGTTCATTGACCAGCAGAATGGTTTCCTTGTGAGCTCTGGCAAATTAGACACTTCCTCCTTCCCTCCTACAATAGCCTGTTAATTAACAGAGCAGTGGCTGGATGAAGTCAGTAAAGTGTTCTCATCCAGAAGTAATTAAGCAACACCTTAGAGCTCGTTTGGTGTATAGATATTGATCGTCGTTTCTCTTTAGTGTTTGTCAGTGGATTTTTTTATTGTGTCACATAAAGCCACAATCTGATGCATGGTTTCAGCTGCCACTTTGATCACTTTGCTTTGAGGTTCTGCTCCGCTCAACTTCTGCCTAAGCCCGTCCACGTCCTCATGTTGCTTGCTGAGATGATTTTAATTCATTTAGGATCCACGTTTAGCTGCAGCAATGCTATTGCTGTTCTTAGACTGGTCTGCAGATCACTTCATCTTAGAAACTAAATTAAAACAAAACAATATCAACATGGTAGACATGGTAGAGTGCATGCAATTTTAAGTTAAGCAGATAATTAACTCTACTGTAATATATTCAGAAGCTTACATTGTCTGCAGTTTACTGAAATATTATCGGTTTAATTATCTGTTCTTAAAATTTCTTTTTAACTATCATTAAATGTATAAATAACAACTATCAATATATATAGTTGTTATTTATAACAACTATAAATTCCAGAGTTGCATACCAATTTATACCAAATGGAAAAAGTTAAAACAACTCAGTTTTAACTTTTGGTAAAGTGATTTTATTTTAAATAGCTTAGGATACTGCGACGGACTGGCGACCTGTCCAGGGTGACCCCGCCTCTCGCCCCAAAAGTTAGCTGGAGATAGGCACCAGCACCTCCAGACCCAACTAGGGACAAGGGTGTTAGAAAATGAATGGATGGATGCTTCTGGTAATTTTGACTAAACGGTATATTTTGAAATAAAATCAGTCATCATGAGTAAGGTAGTATTAACCCTATGTGGGTGAGAAGAGTTGTTAAAAATCCTATTATTTTAGAAAAATATCACTTGGAGGCAGACCCTCCTGGATCTGATTGGTTATGTCTGAGGGAGCAGTGTATTTGTCCAGATGACAGCAGGACCATGTCTTATGTTATAATGTCATGACATAATGATAATTTAGAAAAATAAGCAAAAAAGAAATATATTTCTTTTTTAAATAAAAGTTGCACAGTGCAGCTTTTTTGTAAAAAAAAAAAAAAAAAATGCAGTACTTTTGAAAATACGTGGGTATTCAAAAGTACTGTTTTCCAATGTCATTAAACTACTGTAACTCTCTGAAATCTGGCATGTAGAACCACTCTGCTACAAAATGTCTATACCTCTCATAAAAACATTTGAAAAATAATGTCACTAGACTGGCCCCTGTACTGGAGAGCGAGGATGAAGTATTTCCAAATCCATCCAAGGTGTAAATTTGTGAGCAGTGGCTGTGATTGGTTCTCCTTCTTGTGAGGAGGACAAGAAGGTTCAGCAATGTAATTTCAAGTACATTGCTGAAAGGTAATTGTGACCAATTACCTTTCAGCAATGGTGAATGACAAAACTATCCCTAAAAGGAAAGAGTAATGACAAGCTTCCTGGAAATGTAGTGGAGTCAATTTTTGACTTTGAAAATGTAGGGGAGTGAAAGTCAAGTGAAGTAGAGATACTCAAAATATGTACTTAAGATACTGACCACTACTGACTATTATGTGTCTGCAGACACCCTCAGCACAGTAGACACTGAGATTCAACCAAATTGAAAAAAATAAATAAATAAAAAAAAACAGTAAACGCCCCAATACTTACAAAGTTTGTCTGCTGATTATTTTTAATAAGCAGTGCTTAATCATTCATATTTAAAGATGCCAGTGGCTGCATGTAGTGATTGTCCTGCCGTTGTCCCCTTTGTTTGCAATTTTTCTGGGAGTGTAGAGTGGACTGTCCATGTGAGCAGCAAACATTCTGCTGATTTGACTTAGTCTGCTCACTAAAGAAAATAGTGTCCCAATAAAAGCTTAGAAATCACATGATTATAGCCTAAATTTAGCTCATTGTGTCCTCGGTAGGGTTCGGAGTAAAAACCTAACACATTGTTATTCCCTCAGAAAGAGAAAGAAACGGAGGAATTTGTGAATCAATTTGTCTAACTTTCCTCCCAAACAAGGAAAATTGGACAAATAAATTTTTCACTAAAAAGGATCATCATTTACTCCAGGCTGTGAGCTCAGTCTCTGGGTGGCAGATAGCAGGCAGCGATGGATCAGCTTCAGCCGGGGAAGAGAGAAAACAAACATTTCACCCCAGAATCCTCTTTTCCCCTCGTTTCACCAGGAGTTGTGCAACGTGACAGTTGTGCTACGAGTGTCAAGATTTGAAGCTGTCAGATGATTCGGTTTCATTTGTTTTCCTACAAGCAGTTTGACAAAACACCCAACCAGAAAATGTACAATTTCCATCTTATCTGTCTTTAATAACTAGAAAGTAGTTACTGTTACAATAAGTTTGTCTGTTCATGTTAAATATTCACAGTGCTACTTTGTACAGATACTTAAAGGGTTAAAGAACTATGTGTAATTCAGTTCAGTATAGATTTTACAGGCATTCACAGGTATTTGGTGAGGAGATGTTACAATGTTAAAGGTTAAAATAAGTTATCTTCTCCAGAGTAGATAGCTATCTTGTCTTTGTTTGATATAAATCCAGATTAGTTGATTCCAGAGGCTAAAGCTAACAGCTAGCCCTTGACCCGGTGGGACCAAAATGGGCTTCCACTATTGTAAAAAAACAAAACAAAAAACAACAACTTCCCATCTCAAAAATATTGTGATGATCTATGCTGGCGCTAAACTTTTAAACCATTGTCACATTTGCATTGTTACATTAACTGTTAATAAACTGCCTTGGTCTTTGTTGAACAATTCCTGAGTTTGACTCCTCTGGATTTATCCCAAATGGAAACGAATGTTAGTTTGAAACGACTGTAGGTGATTGCTTAAACCTTTCAACAGACTTATTTAAGAAATCCGGAACTATTCCATTAAAACGTAAAAAAAATACATGAAAGGGATTTTGGTTACCAACTGGTCATCTGCTCTATATGTTGCATGTAGCATTTGTGCTAGCATGTAATTCAGATTTATCTAAGGTAGCATTTTTTAACAACATCTCAAACTGTTTTGCAAAACCTGCAGATTTCTAACATTTCAAGAAACATTTGAAGAAATAGTTCTGCTCTGAAGCTTTGTACTCGGTTCTACTTTTCCATTCCGGCTACCTAAGCCCGTGAGTCAATGCAGAAATCAACAGATGCAGCAAAAATCCCCTTTAAACGCAATAAAAAGCCCATATAAAGTGAGCAGGAAGAGAATAATACGCACATAAAGGAACGATAAAGGCGGTAAACAGGGAGACGTGAGCAGCGGGACGCCCCGTGTTCTCGCTGGTCGACCTCTAGCATGCAGAGAGTCCAAGCTAGAGATCCTCTTATTGGTTGCAGGTGTAATAACATGAACTGATCCAGGGCCTCAGTTTGGCCTTCAGTGGTTCACAGAGAGAATGTTTCTACACCCCACAGCAAACCCTCATTCCTTTGGAAAACAGCAGCTCAGAAGTGATTTATAGAGTCTGTTTTCACACAGCTCTGCTTGTAAAATATCCCGTATTAACTTACTTACTTACTTACAGCCGTTTCTTTCTGCCTCTGGGAGGAGAGCAGTTCAGATATAACCCACAACCTCCTGTTCCTGCGATGCAGGCGTGGGATAATGTCTTATGTGATAAAGAGGCAGTAGAGTCCAACAGGAGATCTTAACCCTTTGAATGTGTCAGCAAACAATGTCACTTAAAGTTTCCCTTAAGTTTTATGCTACTGAGACAAATGCAGCAGAAATGTTGCTGAGAAATAAGTTTCACCAGGGCTGTCATTGTCTTCAGCATCACTTTAGGTGTTGATGATTCATTGAAGCCAATGCCATTTGAAAACCTTGCGACCGGAAGATGAATGAAATAATCAAATAAATAAATAAAAAGAAACATCCAGCAGGGACAAAGTCACCCAGGCGGAATGTGAACCAGATGCTAGTCGACTCTGGGTCGCTGCATGCACTTTGCGTGGATTCCAAAGCCACAGAGAAACAGATGTTATGAGTTAATTTGATATAATTATAGCAAGGAGTTTGGTCAGAGTCGTCCCACAATCAACACAATCAACAGCTGAGGAGTCACAGATCACCATGACGCTGAGTAATATGTGCTTCTTGTGGTTAATTCCTGAATAATTACTCGAGGATTTTTACGTTGCTGCTGTGAAGGCAGACTTTCTCGTCCTTTTCTTGATCTCAGTGCTCCTCACAGCTTTGGAAAAAAACAAGTAACATAAAATTTTGGGGAAAAAAAAAAAAATTGAATATGACTGTGTAGCAGTGAGAAGAGACATCCTTGAAATTGCTCAAAATGTGCTGAAGAGGGAGTACCGTAATTTCCGGACTATAAGCCGCGACTTTTGTCACACGCTGTCAACCCTGCGACTTATACAATGATGCGGCTTATTTATGAATTTTTTCTAACGGCCGCCACGGGCGCTCGAGCAGAAAAGGTAAGAGTGAGACAGGGGGAATAAATGTGTTGAGGAAGACGCAAGTTTAATGTAACTTAACACGTCTCAGTGCACTGGAGGAAGATTAAGAAGCTCTCAGTGACTTTTACCGGTATGTTTTTTTTAACCAGCCCTGTTAGTGCTATGCTACCGTATGGGCTCTTTGCAC
>CAEFZY010025242.1:0-33709 GCA_903066815.1 Brachyrhaphis roseni | reverse complement strand
AGTTTGGGAACCTGTTCAGAGTTTGGGAACCTGTTCAGAGTGGGAATCCGTTCAGTTTGGGAACCTGTTCAGAGTTTGGGAATCCTTTCAGTTTGGGAACCTGTTCAGAGTTTGGGAACCTGTTCAGAGTGGGAATCCGTTCAGTTTGGGAACCTGTTCAGAGTTTGGGAATCCGTTCAGAGTTTGGGAACCTGTTCAGAGTTTGGGAACCTGTTCAGAGTTTGGGAACCTGTTCAGAGTTTGGGAACCTGTACATAACCTTGTAAACCTTAAAGCTCCTTCACACTAAAAGCCGTTCTCGATGTCTTTTCGTACCTCCAGCTCTCGTAAGATGCCGCTCTGACCGCACGTCTCCAAGTCCTCCAGTGCCTGAGACCAGAAGTTCTCCTCCTGGTCGGGTTCGGTTCCGTCGTGACCCACGGAGAACCTGCCGGGGAAGGTGGGAGAATCGACCAATCAGAGCGAGGAGCAGCTAGACCCGGATACAGAAACACGCAGCGGGCTGCTCATGCTGGAGAGGGAACAAAGACGGTCCACACATCCCGCTTGTGGATGTGTCAGAGAGGTCAAAGGTCACCAAGTGAAGGTTGACAGGGGACTGTGTGTTCGTGTGGTGGGGGGTCAAAGGTCAGTTTGATACCTGCTGTCAGTGATTTTTCCGCTGGGTAGATTAGAGCCGCTGCAGACAGAGACACACTGTTACAGAGGAACTGGAGGAACTTAAACCCAGACACGGGTCAAAGGTCAAAGAAGCTCAGCAGGGAGATTAACACGGATCAGTAAAAAAGTTACAATTCTATCCAATTCAATAAAACTTTATTCATCACCAAGAAGCAATTTAATAAACCCCGTATTTCGGACCAGTCTAACCAGTGGAACCAGTCCAACCAGTGGAACTAGTCTAAAAAGTCTCGCTAGCGGAACCAGTCTCACCAATGGAACCAGTCTAACCAATTCAACCAATGGAACTAGTCTAACAAGTCTCGCCAGTGGAACCAGTCTCACCAGTGGAACCAGTCTGCCCCTGAACACTATCACCACCACACAGCGTCCTCTCACCCTCCGAGCGGCGGGCGGTCCCAGTCGTCGTCGCTCAGTCCCAGATCCGACAGCGGATTGGCTCTCTGCCTGGCGGACGATTGGCTGTTGGTCGTCTTGACGCCGCGCCACTCATGGAAGCTGTACGACTGAAAAGGCGGAGCTACAGAGACAGACAGGTTGGTGCAAACGGACTCAGGGCGGAGCGTGAAGACTAACGGCGGGAGGCGAACCTGTGGTGGAGAAGCTGCTGTCCATGTTGGACCCGTCCCAGGAGTCCACGGCGCTGTCCACTGACGGCAGCGTGCTGAACGCTCTCTGACTGGTCGGAGGCACCACAGTGATGACAGGCTCCTCCTCCCCATCCTGGCCATCCAGGTTAAGCCCCGCCCCCAGGCCTGGACCAATCACACAGGTCTTTGGGCTGGACACTGCAGACAGACGAGGCGTTCAGGGGACGTTTTTATTTTCAACAGAAAAAAGAAAATAGTGAAACACCTTCAGGCTTCTAAGTTTATTTTTATTGGGGGAAAAAAAAAAGAAAAAAAAAAGCGTTTCAAATTCAAGATGGCCACCATGGCAATAATTAATTTAAAAGGCCCAGAAATGGTGGCCATCTTTTTACAGTAATATTCTGCGTTAGTATAATAAATGTCACGTTTAGAGCTTCACACTCACGCTCTCCTTGCTTCTTGATCTTCAGAGTGACCGTCTCTCCCGCCTGCTGCAGCAGACTGATGGCTTCGCTCAGAGGCTTCCCCTTCAGGCTGCTGCTGTTGATCGCCAGGATGCGGTCGCCTACGTGGATCGCTCCCGTCCTGCAGGAAACAAACACACACACATTTCTGATACTTTCTTCATGATTTCTTTTACATAAAAAATTGTTTGTTTTTTTAATTTGAGTGAAACCTAGACACACTACATCAGTCAGAGTGATAAATATTTTAAATTAATTTTTAAATCAGGTTTAAATAGAAAGTCTTGTTCAAAACAGATAAAAAACACCCACTAAGTTAAAAAATAATTTTCAACTCTTAAATATAAATAGCATTTTAAATAATTATGAAAATGGTGTGAAAAGCAGCAAAAATAAAATTATTTGAAGTTCTAGTATTTTTACGAACAGCAGGGGGCGACATTTCCCACATTATTTCAGATCCTGATTTATATAAATCTGACTCTGCTGCACTTTATGTTTTATTTCAGCCGTTCGTGTCATTGTGTAACTGAAACAAATATTTCATCGGTTTGACTTCTTTTATCATTTTTATGGATTGCGCTTCTTCTTCTTCTTTTCACCAGCTTCTCTTAATTAAACGAGAGGAGAATCTATTTGTTAAATAAAAATAAAACAACAAATGGGAGATGTTTTCACCTTGCAAGACTTTGATTTAATAAATTCGCCTGCATATTTCAACTGAATTAAATGTAATTATTTACTTAAACTGGATATCTTTTTGCTTTTCTTTGTGAAGTACCTTGAGTTTGACTTTACCTTTGACTTTGATTGGTCCACTCTAACACCAGCTTTTTGTTTGTTTATTAAATGAAATCCCATCAAAACACATTAAATTTTGTGGTTTTAACCTGACAAACCTGTGAATAATTAAGTTTTCTGACTATTTTTGCAGGAAAGTTGGCGTACCTCTCAGCCAACCCTCCTTTGCTCAGCGAGGAGATGATGATGGGGTCAAAGGGCTCCTCGGTGCCTGAGATGGTGATTCCTAACGGGCCACCGTACCTCTGCAGTTCCACTGTGTAGATGATGCTGCCGGATACTTCCTGCTCATCTGGAACATTGAGAAAATGGTGGACAACATGAACGTGTCCATGTAGTTAAAAACAAACAGAAAAAAATGAAATCAGTGGAGGATCTGACTGGAACTGGTACCAGAATTGTCTTCGTCTTTGCGGATCTTGAGTTTGACGAGTTCCTCGCATTGCTGGAGGATCTGCACGGCCTCCTCCATGGAGCAGTTCTCCACCCGGATGTTATCGATGGCCAGCAGCTTGTCTCCCAGCTCCAAGGTTCCCGTTCTGGGAGGAAAACACGCCAACATGAACAGCTTGAATTCCTGCAGCTGAACAGAACCAACGCTACGACTCCTTTATGTTCTGATAGTAATGGTTAGGAGTAGAGAGCCAGTTCTTCTGGAGAACCAGCTCTCGTAGTGAACCAGTCATTATAGAAAAAGAACCAGTTCTTGTAGTGAACCAGTTCTTGTAGAATGAACCAGTCATTATAGAAAAAGAACCAATTCTTGTAGTGAACCAGTTCTTGTAGAAAAAGAACCAATTCTTGTAGTGAACCAGTTCTTGTAGAAAAGGAAACAAGTTCTTGTAGTTTCAAACTCGATTTGAATCGATTAGTGAGATCAATAATGGAATTGGTATCACTAAATTCTTTTCCAGTCCCATCCCTGTTTATGGAGTAAAAGGCGACATGATTTCTGTTCTGCCCCATCTGGTTAAAAGCAACAAGCTGCTGCTTTACGCTCCAGAACATGAGACCCGGTTCTGCTAGCCCAGTTAAGCAGAATCACAGCTGAAAGCGTCTAAAATAAACCGTTTCCATGAGTCGAACCTGCAGGTGAGTCTGGGTTTTTACCTGTGAGCGACGCTGCCTTTCTTGATGTCGGAGATGATCAGAGGGTCGCCTGGTTTCCTGTTGGACGGAGCTTCACACACAAGAGGGAAATTTATCAATATTAGATGATAGTCAGTGTAAAATGCATCAACATTTCATTAAAAAAAGAAAACCGCCAGAGTAAAATTAAGAGAAGCTTAGCGATAACTGATACCCTGGTGTAAATGCTTTGTGCTTCTGATGCTCTACTCCTGCTTTCAACAGGATTTGGGTCAAAGATGGCCGTGAAACCAGGTTGACTTTGTGTCTGATGAACCATCTTTGTGTTAATTATTCTGCTGTGATGACCCATTTGCAGATTGTTGGCTGATTTTTTGCTTAAAATCTCCTGACGACAAACTGTAACAAAGACCTTCGGAAGAGAAACAGGCCAGCCTGACTAAAGCAGCAGCTAAAGATTATTTTAGTGATTGATTATCAATTATTCAGATAAAAAAAATGACACAATTTGCAGATTGTTCATTTAAGCACTTAACAGTTTTTATACAATAGCAAAAGCACATTAAACATACAATAGAATAATTAAATTAATTGTTAAATAAAATAAATATTATCGATGGATGGACAGATGATTAAATTAAAAGGTTGGATGATTAAATGGATGGATGATTTGTCCACAATTAGCTTCAACACGACTCCATTTTTATGCCAGTGGTCATAATGTTTTGCCAGTTTATTTGTGAACTCACAGCTGATGGTGATTCCCAGCTCCACTCCTGGTTTTTTTGGGAGTTTCACATGGAACGTCCCCGAACTGGGAATGACGGACTCTGAGACAGAAAGACGGTTAATTTCAATGTCATGAGAAGGTCACAGCACTGAGGCCAGGATAGAGACGGCCTATACAAAACATATTCATTACATTTATGCACAAAATCATTCTTAGGTAATGTTAAACTGCTGGCCACGCCCCCCAACTCAACATTTACTCTCATGTGAAAATGGCTGCAAACAGATGCGCAATTATGGAACCGTACATCTTTGAAAAGCATTAGTAGAGCGTCCTGCACAACCAGCAAAAATGCAGGAAGTAGTTTCGGGAAGGTAAGTCAACAAAAAAATGTTTGTCTATGTAAAACCAGGTGACTAAATGTGCTGGAACCCTGCCTGAGTTGCTAAGTAACGGGCGGAAGTCTCCTGGGGTTGCCTGGCAACAGTGGAATTTGGAAGATTTTTGAAACAGCTTGTTTTTCAGACACCAAAAAAACATTAACTTAATGGCAAAAAAACAGCTGGGTGTTTTTTTTTTTAAAAACGCTTGGCCTGTTTTTAGAAGCAGTTGAAACCAAAATTGATGCATAAAAAAGTGCAAAAAGGGAATTTTGCATAGAAGGTGCCCTTTAAAAGCCAAACAGCTGGAGATTGTCTCAAGTTCTATGAAGTATAAAACCCGTAGTATCAGAGAAATCTCCACCACTCCGCCTGTAAAAGCCACACAATGTGTCTGTGAGTCATCCCTGACAGCATGCCATGTTGTTGTATTAAACTCAGACGTGGGCGGTTATTTATACCAGCCGGACGTGTTTCATTCACAAAGCAGAACCCGGCACAGACTGTCGCTGTTCATCAGTCAGAACAACAAACATGCCCGCAGCCTGGGAAAGCGGGTAAACGTCGCGCTCACCTGCCACGTCAAACTCAATCTCCAGCGTGAGCTGCGCCGTGATGGACGAGTCTCTGAGCAGCTGGTTGGTTTCCTCCAAGGTCGAGTCTTCGGTCGGGACGCCGTTAATCGACAGGATCCTGTCACCGATCTGCAGGATGCCACACCTGCACAAACAAACACAGAAATCAGAAAGACTTACATACATTTCCAACTGAAAAGTTCCTAACTGAATGTTTTAACAACAGTAATTAGAATTACAGAGGCCTCCATGAAAAAAACTAATCTTGATAAACATTATTATTGCTTTATTTTGAGCCAAATAAAAGAAAAACATCCATCTTGTAACGTTCACTGGAGAAAAGAGAAAATATACTTACATCCACTTATACACAAATATATACAGTAACAAACAAACACTAAGGACAAGAATCATCACCAAAATAATATTTGAATTATATAGTATACATGATTTATTAATTATATAATGTGTCTGTATCTTTCTCTGGTGAATATTTGGTTAAAATTTGTGAAATTACTGACAGTATAAAATGTTCAAAGTGAACCTGCTCACCTCTCTGCAGGGCTGTCTGGGTCAATGTAGGCGATGAGCGGCGGTGACGACAGCGTCTCTGTCGCAAAGACTCCGCCTTGGAGCTGCAGGCCAAACCCCATGATGCCGTCGCCTAGCAACATGACCTCTGTGGTTTCCGTGTGGACCACCTGACCGGCGAGGCCGACCGTGCTGGAGGCCAGAGACACTGCAGACGAACATCACAGCTCAGTTACTGCTGGGCCGATAAATCAATTTTATCAATTTGGATTTTTTAAGATTTAATCTTCTGGAAAATTGTTATTTCCCAGGGCGGCCATCTTGATTCACTACCGTTCACACTTTGAATTCAGGTGAACTCTGTGATGGAATATTAGGGCCAGGTTACAATATTTTACTTTTAATTAAGAGAAAAAAGTCATAATATTACAAGAATAAAAAATCTACATGATATAAGAAAGTTCTTATATCATTTTATGTGAAATAAAAAATAAAATGAGAAATGTTGAGCATCTTGTGAAGTCATGTTTTGGTGAAAGATTTAAATGCTACTGGAATAAAATCACAAAATTACCAGAATAAAGTCGTACTTTTATGAGAACTCCAACATAAAAAATAACAAAAAATTAGAACTAAAATGTGGAGCATTTTGTGAAGTTAAACTTTGGTGTACGTCTTTCAAATAATGCCAAATGGAAATACGCAATTTTTTAGCAGATTAGCATGAAATTGTTATCATAAAGCGATGATGGGAACAACTGAGTTTATTTCGATAAATAAGCTTAAAAACATTTTTCTCTTAATTTTTAAGCATTTTTGTAGTAAAATTTTGTCTTTTTCTGCTAATATTACAACTATATTCTTGTAATTAACCAAAAATGGTCATAGCCTGGTCCTGATACTCCTTTGTCCAACTCAAAGATGGGATAATTTCTGGTTTCTTTTTCAGAAAAGAAAGCGAATCAGTCAGTTTTTTATCCGGAGACAGACTCACAGGAGCTTTTGAAGTCCTTCTTCTTGGCCTTCCTCCTCATCATGGTGCTGCGTGGACTCGTGGGATACATGTTCCTGGGCAGAGTGCTCATGTTGAGGGACGACAAGCTGTAGGCCGACATGGAGCCGGGAGAAAACGAGTGGCTGAGAGCTGCGGAGACACGGAAACCCCCATTATCGGATTTTTGGTTTTGGTTTTTCTCATCAAAACCAAACCGAAAACCAAGGAGAGAAGACGTACGAGGGTTGTTTGTATGGCGGTTGTGGGATCTGGCGCCTGATTGGTCGGGGT
This sequence comes from Brachyrhaphis roseni, assembly GCA_903066815.1. Lineage (NCBI taxonomy): Eukaryota > Metazoa > Chordata > Actinopteri > Cyprinodontiformes > Poeciliidae > Brachyrhaphis > Brachyrhaphis roseni. The sequence continues at coordinate 26,583 of CAEFZY010025242.1, read as the reverse complement.
GGTAGGTGTTGTAGTGGTAGGGAGGGAGGATGGGGGCGGAGCCTCCAGTTTCCCAGGGAAGGGGGCGGGGACTACGCTGCACCTTGACTGCACATGCACACAGGTACAACCATGCACACGGAGGAGGAAGGAGAGGTTAAAACAAAGGGACAGGACGAGGGTCAAAGGTCAAAGGTTGGGGTAGGTCTCGACTTTAAGAACGTTTCATTTTTAGCGGTTTGCTAGTGGGAGCACATCACAAGGAGTAATTTTTGGAAAATGTGGATTTATTTCCCCCCCAAAGTGATGTCATCACACCCACGGCGGCCATCTTGTTTACAGCTTCTATTTATCTGAATCTATTTGAATTCAAATCAACTCTATGAGGCCCAGGCTGTGATTTTTTTTATTTTTGATTACAAGAATAAAGTTACAATGCTACTAAAATTAATTCAAAATTTTATGAGAATTCAGACACAAAAATTATCAAAAATTATAAAGATTTGTTGGGCATCTTGTGAAATTATACGTAATAATTAATTAAGCATAAAATTATTGTCAAACAACTGACTCTATTTCGAAGAAAGAATTACATGAACTGAGATGCTCACATTAAATCCCGATAAATAAAAAAATAACTTTTTATTTTAATATTTTTCTGGTAAAATTGTATTTAAATTACAATATTTTCATAATTAAACAAAAATAATTGTAGCCTGGCCCTAATACTGATGACTGAAATAAAAATAAATTTTTGAAAATATTTTCTGTAATTTTTTTAGAAAGAAAACAAGCAACAAAACAAAAGAAAGAAAAATGATTCACATTGGATGAAAATAATTGGAGATTTTACTTCTGAGCCGAATCTATCAGCCTCTGCAGAAATTTAATTCAGCTTGTGAAAAAAAGCCGCCATACATCTCCTTTAAAAATCACTCTGAGGTGCATTCAAGGCCTCTCAGTGCACCGAGTTTGTTCAGGGCTCATTAAGTTTGATGTCTATATGTTTACACTGCGCTGAGGGACGTTCCGCTCCACCTCATAAACACTTTGCTTCTGCAGAGATCTGACACATTAAATGTAGCTCCAAACTGCCTGTAGGGGGAGTTGGGCATAAATCTGCAGGCTCTCTAACTGCAGTTTTTCTGTGTTACCGTGCTGCGGTGCGTTCAGGGCCGGTCGGGCCTGGTGTTGTGGCAGAATCTCCATGCGGACGGTTTGACAGGAAGCAGAGAGAAGCTGAGTAGCTTCAGCCAGAGAACAGAACTCCATCGACTTCCCGTCGACAGACAGAATGTGATCCCCTGCATGAAGAGCGCCACACCTGCACAACCACATGACCGTCTGGGTGTAAACATTGTGCATGAACGGTGAATAGCTAATTCAATACATTATTCTAGGTACTATGTCAAGATCAGAAGCCAAACGTAAGGAAAACAACTTGGTGAATATCAGTGGTGGACACACTTCCGCTAATCTGCTAATGTGCTAATAGTGGAGCTAATTTTTTATTTAGCCACCTTTTTGCATTTAGCGCTTTTGCTAACTTTCAGAATCGTTGGTGTACTTAGATGCTAATAGTAGCGCTAATCTTTTTGTTTAGCACTTTTGCTAGCTTTGAAGATTTTTAGCACACTTAGTTTCCCCTACATAAGCTAAAGTTTGTTAAAACAAATTGGCAAATATCAACTCTGGGTGCACTTCTGACAATCCGCCAATAGTGTAGCTAATTTTTTTTTTGCTTTATTCTTTTGCTAATTATGAAAATGTTTAGCACACTTAGCTTCCTCTAAATAAGTAGTGGAACAAATTTTTAAAAATATCAGTGGTGGAAATATGTCTGCTAATGTGCTAGTAGCAGAGCAATTTGCTTTGCCTAGCGCTTTTGCTAACTTTGAAAACGTCTGACACACTTAGCAAATTACGTTTATTCTGTTCCCAGAGTGCATTGCAGTCGATATTAAAATCTACTGAAGTTCTGCTTTCTTTCTGACTGAAGCGCTATTGTTGTCAATTAGGTATAAGCAGCAACAGTTAGCAAAACTGAACAACTATAAAACTGAATTACAAGTGAAAGGTCAGTTCCAAAGAATCACTTCCAGTAGCGCAGGTAGGCGTGTAATGAAGGCAGTGATTTAGCGTTTTAGCATTAGCTTGCACTGAATACCATATTGGTATAGCGCTTTAGCATTAGCGGGACTAGCATTTGTGATTTTGCTTCAGGTTTAGCACAAAGATTTAGCGCAAATATAAATTAAGCTGCAAATAAATCTAGAAAGAAATAATAAAAGATCTTCAATCTACACTTGAACTGGATCAGAGAGCATCAGACTCATACCTGTCTGCTATGCTGGCTGGTTTGACTTTGTCGATGATGATGACCTGCTTGCTGCAGAACATGGAGGTGGACAGAGCCACGCCCAGGCTGGATCCTGCCGCCTTGGCAACCTCAACCAGCAGGGGCCCCGACGCCGTGGCAACCGAGTCTAAAAGGGTGTAAACAGTCACTGGTGCTCACTGGTTGCCGTTCCACAGGGCTCCGTCCTCAGTAAACTTACATTTCATGCACTCAGATGGTTTTACGGCAGCAGTTTGTGGGTTAATTTATCTGGAAATTACATGTAATTTTTTTCCAAACTCACCTGTTCCCATCCAGGAAGTGACAAGCTAATTTTCCTTCAAAGGGGATTAAAATTTTTGCTGGACTTTATTGAGTTATTTTAATGCAACTTATAGGTTCTTGTCCTGGAAGTTATTACTTTCCCTGAAACTTCATACACAACGCAGTTTACTTACAAGCTGCTTTTATTTCCATATATATACGATAATTTATCCAGGATTGACAATTTTTCTACCATAACTAATTAATTTCCGTTACACTTACCATCTTATTTTAAGTTCTCACATAAAATAAATTGGTAAATGCAGAAAAAGCTTCTAAAAGTTTTGTCAGCTGTTTTAATTTACTAAATTTAAAATCATGATCATAAACTGATTATTTTCGTTTCTTCCAAGAAACAAAATAGTTGCATATTTAAGGTCTAATCAATGTGCAAAGCAATCTGCTTGTTTATTTTTGGACATTTTCATTTTAAAGAACAGAAGACGATCAGGGAATTTAAATATGTTTCTTTCAAAAACATACTGAAAGGAAGTTACACTCATACTTTTCTGAACAGAGAAAGAATCCTGCAGTTATGTCTTGCTTGAAGTTAAATTATCAAAAGACTGACTAAAATTGAATAAATAAACAAGGTTTTGTTATTTAAAAGTTTTCTGTAACTTCTCCTGGAAACTGCTGATGTTAACATTTTACATTGTAGCTGCTGAAATCATGACTTCCTGTCAAAATAAAAACCGAACTGACCCATCACCGACACGTCGTACTCGATCAGCAGCGTGGCCTCCTGGCCGCACTGCTTCAGGATGCTCATGGCCTCCGATAACGTGCTGCCATGGAGACGAATCCCATCGATGCTCAGCAACCGATCGCCGGGCTTGATCGTTCCTTCTCTGCAAAATGACAGAGTCAGGTTTTAGCTCCTACAGAAGCTCCAGAGGGACAAAAAGTCTGCAGAGGTTGGTACCTTTCGGCGGGTCCGCCCGGCCGGACGGTTGTTATGACGATGGGGCGGGTCTTATTCCTGTCCTCATGCGTTCCTCCTATAAGAACGAGTCGCTTTATAATTTAATTTGTATTTATTTTTGAGATGCTCAAACACAAACCGAGCCGCGCTCACCTCTGATGACGAAGCCGAAGCTGTTCCCTTCTTTGTGAAGCGTCACTTCCACATTTTTAAAAATGACCCCTGACCCCTGCACGGCTGCAACAGAAACACATCGTCAACACACACACAGGTACAAATCTTCCGTATGTGTAACTAAATCAGATCCGACTTTTATAAAGTAATCTGCAATCTGAAAAGTCATCGCATTTAGGCCTGCAACTAACGATTATTTTATTAGTCGATTAATCAGATAATCTGATTAATGATTATCCTGATCATTAATTAGATACAAAATGGTCACATTCTGCATATTTTTCATTAAACTGCTTAAACATTTTCTATACAATATTAGAAAAACATTAAACAATAGAAATAAACAAATAAATTCCTTTTTTAAATAAGAAAATAAACATTTTATTGTGTAAGATGTCATAACGCAGCATTCCTTTACATATTTGTAACTCAGAAATTCCCTTTTTCTAGAAAATTTCTGAGATTTATTGTGAAAATTTCTGGGTGTTTTTTTGCAGAAATGTATTCTTCTTCTTTGTATACAATGGACCTAATACACCATTTACTAAAATATTGCTTCAAAATGTTAAAACATTAAAGGGATGTAAATGCTTTTGGAAGATTAAAGTAGCTCCTAAATTCAAAACTCAATAAATTTCAGCTCCTTGGAAGGAAAGTATGAACAACCTGAATCACTTACAGACGGGCGGCAGCTCGTACTCGACCTCCAGCACCACGCGCTCCCCGACGTTCTTCAGCAGGCTGATGATCTCGTCGTGTCTGAACTTGGCCAGGTTGATGCCGTTGACCGAGCGAATGTAGTCGCCCACATTCAGCTGGTCGCTCCTGAACAAACAGAGATGATTGTGAGTTTTATTAAATGCTTCATTAAAGCTGCTAATTCTGAGATGGAATATAATATATATATATATATATATATACACACACACATATATATGACGGAGTATTAGGGCAATGCTAAGGAGAAATAAAAAACTTTATAATGAAAATAAACTCATATTACAAGAATTAACTCAGAATAAAGACATAAGGAAATAAAGTCATACTATCAGAATAAATTCTGTAAGTCAAATCAAAAACATTAAGAGAATAAATTTGAAATGTTACATAAAATCATAATATTGTCAGAATAAAGTGGCAATATTATGACTTTATTCTCACATTTTTTTTCTTAGCTCTTATACTCCGTCATAATATGTGTAACACAAGCCTTTGGTTAACGGGAGACAGGTTCATATTCTCTGATTGAGGAACTGCAACTGGAAAAATGAACTGGAAATCCCTCCGAAGTCAGATTTCTCACTGGGAAACTGGGAACAATTGCGACTCGCCCAAGTTAGTTTCAACATGGCCGCCGCAGCTCGTATCAACATTAGTAAGATGTGGAGGAAACATGTTTATTTTACAAGACACACAAGTAACAGAGTGTTTTGAATAAACTTTAAACCGAACAAATTAAAAATTTGTGTTTGTTTATGGAACGTAAAGCTTAAAATTATGAGTGTAAGAGATATTACAAACAATGTTTATAGGAGCCTCCCTGTTGAAATTCTGACGCAGTTACCTCGGGTCTGACGTCAAACCCAGCTTCGAGTTTCCACTTCACAAGCAACTGGAACGCAGCATTTATATATGAATAAACCGGCAAATAACAACAAAAAAGACGTATAACATTATGCTATGTGTACTAATTAATCTGTTAAGTTTAACACAACCGCTAATAAGGAAAATACCGGAATGAAGTGGAAGCTAGTGAGATGGAAGCTAAACGTCAAAAGCGCATGCGCTTTCAGTGTAATACTAAAATCACAGCGCCATCTAGCGGCTTGGCATGGCAACTACAGCTTTTCCCAAAGTAAACGCGGAACTTTTCCCCAACCAACATCCAAAAATACCTGTAGCAGTTCCTAGGCAGCGGTTTCGTTTAAATGTAGACGTTTAAAAAGATATCACCTGGCAGCGATCCCTCCTTGTCTCAGGTTCGAAACCCGAGGCTTTCCGTCTTTGTCGATTCCTCCTGAAACGGTGAGTCCGAGCGTCGTTCCCTCCTTCTTCATCAGCTCCACCACAGTGCAGCCCCGAAACTCATCTGAAAAACAGGTCACTGCGGGTCATCGTCAGTGTTTCTACGACAGCGTAACAGAGCCATCGTACACAAAAAAAAAGAAGTAAATTTCCACCAAAAAACTCAGCAATTTTCAGATTAATCTCAGAAAATTTCCAAAAAAATAATGAAATTTGAGTTTAAAAGGAGGAAAATCAGCTTGAAAAAGCTCAGAAATTCTGAGATTAACCTTAGAAATTTTCTTTAAAGAAAAAAAGAAATTTCTCAGTTTGAAAAGTAGAAAATCTGCTAGAAACAAAGCTCAGAAATGTTATCTCAGAAACAGAAATGAAAAATCTCAGAAATTGTCTAGAAAAAATTTGCACGTAAGTTTCTGTTTCAAAAGTCAAAAATTTACTAAAAATACTCTAAAATTTTGAAAGTAATTATAAAAAATTCTAAATAAAACTTGTAAATTTTAGTTTGATTTAAAAAAGACTCAAACTTCAAATTTTATTGAAGAGACACGAACATTTCTGAGCTTGAAAAGTCACAAATTAGCTAGAAAAAAAATGAAATTTTGAGATTAATCTTTTTTTTTTTTTTAGCATTTTTTTGACTTTTCAAACTTAGAAATGTTATTGTTTTTCTATAAAATATCAGAGTTTTATGGTGGAAATTTACTACTTTTTCCATCTACAATGACCCTAGGACGCCGCCGTAGTTTCTCTAAAACACAAGGAGAAATTAAATAATAACCCCAACAAACAGAAAAGAAGTAATTTCCTGGTCCATCGGCCATCTATTTTTTATCAAACCTCTGAATTATTCAGCAGAGGAAGCGCTGGGCGCGAGGAAACTACAGAGCTGCTGCCGTGAGATGTGAACCGTCCTCAGGTGATAAAACAGAAATCTGGATTTCACTCAGTCGTTGGATTTTAATATTAATGAGTCAGGGATTCACCTCAGTTCATTCAGCCAGGATTACGACGGTTTCACAAACAGCAGCGAACAGAGACTCCATCTAAAAAAAGAAAACCTCCAATCTTTGATTCTGCTCCCATGTTTGATGAAGCAGCTCCCTGCAGCTGCAGAGGAGCGACTTCTAAAATTGTTTCTTCACAAAACGGCTTTTTTTACTTAAAGGAGCTGAGGAAGAAAGCCAGCCTCACAGGAAGCTCTATTTCTGTAGACGGGCTCTTTGCAGCCTGAATGTGAACTGTGCCTCCTCTGTTTCACCGCTGATGAAGCAGCATCAACCTCCAGTCTCTGTGCCAGGAGTTCAACCGGGAAATTTAACCCGCAGCACTTTTTGAAGGTTTAATTTTAACTGTGATTTAATGGAAATGCAAAAAGCATTTAATTTTACCAACTGCTTGTCACAAAGTGTATCCAACTGGGAATGTAAAACGTCAAACAGGAATATCTACTTGACTTTATGAATTAAACACTTAAATAAAATAATCCAGTAAAATTAAATTCATTAAAAATTTAAGCAAACGTAAAGAAGCAAATAAAATACAGCAATAAGTAAATAAATAAAAAATAATAAAATAGTGCAATTACATTAAAATAATTCAGACTAAATGAAGTAGAATGTATAAAAATAATAATAATTACAAAGCATTGCAAAAATTTTAATATATTAAATTTGAAGCAATATTTTATGTTAAAACAAATAAACTGTCAAACACATTATGTATAATCAAAATAATGAAAAACAAGATGAAGTAAAATAAAAATAATATTTTAACCAAAACTAAATAACTAAAATATAACCCAGTCAATGCAAAATAATTCAAAAAAATTATTTTACTTTATAAACCCACAAAAAAAATTTAAATATGCCAAATATATAATTAATTAAAATAATTTAAAAAACATATTCTTCCAAAAAAATCCAAACCAAGTAGTTATAGCTCATAAAAATAAAAATTTAAGTAAATAACGCTTAACAAAATTAGATAAACAATTTTTAGGATCTTAAATTTTACATATATTTATAGAACAGAAAAATATTTAAAAAATTAAAGAAAATCCAAATTAAGTAAAAAAATATAAGAAGGCAATTAAAAAAATATATAAATAACTAATAAAATAAAAAACAAATACAAAAGTGTTTCTAGCAGCAACAGTTTCAGAGGAGTGGAAACCATCATATGTCTCCAAGTGATTTTCTTTTTACTGGTCTTACTGGTGTAAACACATTAAACAAACATTTCCACCAGTTTCTGTAAATAGTTTAAATGTTTCCTTATTACAAGAACCAATTTCTGGCTCGTTTTCGCAGAAAGCAGTCCTAACTAGGACAGCAGCTCCAGGTGGGAGCAGATAAAGTGCAAACAAAGCAACTAATGGGAGGAAAACATCAGCTGTTCCTGTTCTCCACTTTTAGCTGCCATCTTCATTACTCCCAACCACAGGAATCCCAGTAACTCATTTTAAACCATCAGCAGGATGATGGTGGGAGTGTTACCTGGAATACTCTGCCTCCTGATGGCCAGCGCTCCATCTGGAGGTCGCGACCCGGCTGAGTGCTTCGTGTACGGCCCTTCATCTGAAAGGAAAACACACAAAAACACACCGTCATTTACTGATTTAAACTCCAGTCAGCTGGTTTCTAAACAACACTTCCGACTGGTTTTAATTCACTTCAGACGTCCCACCAACAAGTACTGGTTAGTTTTAAACATATCTTAAATCATTCTGGGGGAAAAAAACGAAACTTTCTGTTTCATCAGTTTCTTAAACTGGTTTTCAAACTCCAGTCATTCACTTAAAGGGGAATTATTATGAAAAATTCACATTTTGCAAATTTTTGTACTTCCCTTTTTTGCTTCTACTGCTTCTAAAAACAACCAAAGCGCTAAAAAAAAAAAAAAAAAAAAACCACCAAGCCATGTTTTTTGGTGTCTGGAAAAGGAGTCATTTCAAAAACCTCCCAACTGTTAAGTCACATTCCAAGCAGGGTTGCTAGGTAACCCTGCTTGGGTTACCTAGCAACCCAGGCAGAGTTCCGCCCGTTACCTAGCAACCCAGGCAGAGTTCCAGTATGGTTCTACAGCTGTATGCAAGACAAGTGTTGTGTTTTTGATCGGTCTGTTGTAACAGATTCCACTGCAGTAGCCACTGTTCGACCAAAAGAGGGCAGCACTGAGACAGTTTTAGGCAAAAATATTGCAAAACTAAATAAATGTCCAAAAAACATAAAAATTCACACAGAAACATAAAGATATCACCCTAAATAACAAATGTAGACAATTTATCAACACAAAAAACAATACAAACTTTTTACTTGTCTAAAAAACAATTTTTTATGTTTATCTTTTGTTTAATGAGTAAAACTGCCCTGCGACAGACTGGCGACCTGTCCAGGGTGACCCCGCCTCTCGCCCGGAACGCAGCTGGAGATAGACACCAGCAACTCCCGACCCCATTAGGGACCAGGGTGAACAGAAAATGGATGGATGGATAATGAATAAAACAAAAAGTTTAAGATAAAAAGCTGCCAGTAACTACAGACTGTTGGTTTGATTTAATTATGAGTTTTAATCCAGATAGAATCTCAGATTATTAAAACACCAAAATAACCAAAAGTTTTCCGTCCAGCTCTTTCTGTTTTATCTCGCTCTTTACCATTATTATATTTTGGCTTCCTGTTGGGCTGTAATTTATTCTAATCTGATCTGGATCGGCTCTGTTCGGTTCCAGCAGCCGGGCTCAGAAGCAAAATGAGATTGTGGAAACACTTCAATGTTTTCCAGCCATTGTGACGACATCACTATCCTGGAGGTTCAGCTTGAACTGAAGATAGTTTCTGACCCTAAATCTACGTCATTCTAATAAAATTTCAGGATTGTTTTTATTTTGTTCTCCAAATTGAATCTCCTGAATGTGATTGTTTCAGGGTTTGGTCCCCAGTGGATTCTAACACACACACTCACATTCAGACCATATCTAAGTGAAGATGAAAGCCGAGCCTCCTCCTCCTCCTTCAGATGTAGGGCAGCAGCATCCAGCCTTTTCTGTGCTCAGCGACACTACTATGTACTCAACATGCTGTGTATAATACTGCATAAGGCTCAAATAAAAGCTTTGGATGAAATGCTGACGTAAATTCACTCAGACTGAGGATTAAATTTGCATTTGCAGTGATGCAAAAATATAAACAAGCGATGTTTGTTGCGTCAGGACATCCTAAAATCAGGTGAACAGCAACAAAACATGACACTTCACACCATCTCATTATTTATTCAGAAGAAATGAAACCCAAAAGCAGGAGCGGGGAGTGAAAACCAACCCTAACCGTCACTGCATGAGGGAAAGTAACAGCAAAGGATCTTTAAACGCGTTTAAAGGGAGTCCATACTTCTGCAACCAGCGTAAAATAATAACCTAGTCTTAGTTTGATTTGTTGTTGTGTTTTTACAAACAGAATAAAGATTTCCTGATGTATTTTAGATTTTGAGCAAAAATGATTGGATCCGGTTGATTTTTATGAGTAATTCTACAATGAGTTCATGTTTTTTGGAAACCTCTGGAATGTAATGTAACAAATCAGCAGGCACTGCCCGTTACTTAGCAACCCAGGCAGAGTTCCGACAGTTACCAAGCAACCAAAGCAGAGCTCCAGCACATTTGGTCAGCTGGTTTAACCCCTGTATGTGTGGTACAACGACTGCTGGAAAAGTCAAGTGTTTTATTGTTGACTTACCATCCAGAAACCCCTTGCTGCATTCTCGTTGGTTGTGCAGGAGGCGCTACTAATGCTTTTTAAAGATGTATGGTTGTATAATTGCGCATCTGTTTGAAATGTTGAGTTTATTTTAATGTAAAGTGACGAGTCCCTAAAACTGGGCAGAACTGAAGAGAGAAAAATTTCATTATTATGCAAAAAAATCTACTGAGCATGTTTTGTACAGGCCATACACCAACCCTAATCTGTTCAAAAGAATAATCGATCACCAACAAACCCTGCACAGTAATCTAGATTTAAATGAGTCCATTTGTCCAAGTAGGGCTGGACAAAGGGACAAACAAGAATAAAAAGAATTGAAGTGTCGAAACGTGCCAGTCAAAGCTCAGACCTTAAGAGAGCTTCAGATAACAGGTGTAACAAACAGCTCAGGTCAGTTTGTTGTTTTGACGAAGGTCTCCTCACAGCGCCTGCAGATCGATACGGTTGTTCTGAGTGATTCCCTTCATCCTGTGGTGAAGCAGCAGGGGGTCCCTGAACAGATCGATGGCTATAAACTGATCAGTGCTGCCAGAAACCGACTGGATAACACCTTCTCAGGTCCTGGCTTTCATTTTGGGAACGCATAATGTAATAATTTACCTCATTATATCCCCTAAATGTCTTTAAAAATGTGCCGTACCGATGATCTAAGACTCGCTGCTTATTAAAAATAAACAATATTTGCATTTGCATTCACTACTCTTGTCCTGCAGCTACTACGTGGGGTTTCAAAGCTGAGCTGTGTTTTCAGTTGTATATTTAATATCCTCTGAGGAGTACAGCGACACACTGACGCTCCGTACCTTATTATAGACTCATTCAAAGTCGTTTAAAATACACAGGCGAACTGAAGGAGCAGCCGCTGTGGCGGAGACAAAGTTTTTCTCCGAGGGTTAAATTCAGACGTTAAGAGGCGCTGCTTTAAAAACCACCGAGTCAAGATGTTTGGCTGCGAGAGGAAACCTACTGAGCCACTTAAAAAGAGCTGCGAAACTTCAAATGGAGACAAAAATGATGAAAGTTATTCCCCAGCTTGATCCTGGGAGTCCTGGGGCTTGGAGTGGAGGACGGGGTCCAACTTGCTCAAGTGTTTGCAGTGATTCCCGTAATTAAAAAGGAAGAAGAGGGGAAGAGCGGAGCCAAAGTCAGAGTCTCAATGGATTTCAGGCAGACGAGGTTCAGGTTTCCAGTCTGGTTCTGCTGCTGGGACACAGAGGAAGCGCCTCGTTTAATCCGATAAACCATTTGCTGTTCAAAAGGTTAAATATTAGGTTTTTTATAGACATTTAAATATAGATAACAAAAGTAAACAACATTCAGATCAGGTGTTCTTGTTAATTTGTGAATACACAAAATTAATCCAATAAATTACGTGTCTGGGAATACGGTTTAAAAATAAAATCCCAGATTTTTTTCATATCAGATCCAATTAAATGACTTTCTTTTCTAAAACAAGAGAAAATATTTTCAAAAAGTGGATTTTATTTCAATCAACCCGTTTCTGCGTTGAAAGACAAAATATTAGAGTCAGGCTGTGCGAATTTTTGTTAAATTATGATGGAATAGTCTGCGGCACTGCAACGTTACCTAGCAACCCCGACAGAGATCCGCCTGTTCCCTAGCAACCCAGCCTGAGTTCTGCCCGTTACCTAGCAACCCTGCCAGACTTCCAGCATGTTTGGTTAGCAGGTTTTACCGCTGTATGCACTCCGCTACGGCTGCTGGAAAAGACTAGTGTTGTGTTGTTGATAGGCCTGTCGCAGTAAGTAACATATGAATAAATTAAAACTCAATCATGTCCATTTGAATGATTTATTGCTTTTCTCTTTTTCTACCATAAACGGAATAATGATCCATAGGAAAACATTGCAACAAAACAATATTTATGCCGCACCTTACTTGAACACTTACAGCACAGATTAGAAATAATGTTTGATTTTACTGATGTTGTCAGAGGAAGGAAAGCTTTTTTTTTTTTACATTGTACATCCAATAGCAACTCACTACTATTTTTATTTCTCCACTGAATCAAAAGTACATGTAATAGAAATGGAGCAGAAAAGTGTCCTGAAATTAACTCTAACGCCCAAAAATGTTTTGTTCCAACACTGTTACTGTTTGTTCAGGATTTAGCCACTCAGACCTAATTTGGATGTTTTCACCTCGTCTGAAGCTGCAGCACAATCCTGGTTGTATAATGATAATTCAATTGAATCTTAACGTCCCAGTAAACCGTGACATTGAACCAGCTAACTTTTGAACTGTGTAAACTAGAGAAAGACGCACAAACAAAAAGAAACTGCAGACAAAAAACATATCAACCGAAACATGAAGAGAAGCACAAGCCATAAAATCTGAGAAATTAAAAAGGAGTTTACATTTGATAAGGGTTGAACTTTTTCTTTAAGAAAATAAGCAAAACAAAAAACAAGCCTCTGAAATTACAACAAAAATAAATCTAAATGGTCCTACTTCTCAATTTTAGTAAAAAAAAATGCAACAATAAGGAGAGAATGTGTGACTGAAGTTAACATTTCAGCATTTTAAGTAAAATAACATTATGACAGCGACATTAATGTAACGCAACTAAATACACGAGTTAAACGTGACTTTTTCTCAACGATTATGTAGAGAAGAGAGGAAGTTGAATAGTAATCATATGGCTTCCTAAAAAAAGTATTCTGTTCTAACCGTTATTTAGCAAAAATGGAAAGTCTGAATCAGAGCAACGTCTAGCTGAGTTTTGACAGAAATCAACCTTCAAATGAAAGTTTTTAATCAATAAAGTTCAACTTTAGTGGACTGTGCTCCCCAACAAGAGCTCTTAAATCGCTCTGCATGGTGCTGGACTGTCAAGTCTCTCATTTAATAGAAGTTTCACTTGGATTCTTCAAAGGATAAATAATTAGATAAACTTTAATTGGAGCAAATTTTTGTCTTTTGGTTATGTTTGGAGAGTTCAGTGTTTTCGACCAAGATTATTTTTCACGTTATACAACATATATATTTATTTTAGACAATAAAGTGAATATAACTGCATAGCTACAAGGTAAAACAATAATTAAAAGAAACCTGTCTAACAAGAGTGATTATAGGGAGAAATCTCTGTAAATCCTAAACATTTATAATGACAAATTCAACAAAGATTCCAGGATAGCACTACTAACATTGGAACCTGGAGGGTTACAGTTAAATAGACAGCTATCTCTTTAAAATATTGATCATTTCATGTAAAAAGAAGCCGGATGTCATGTGAATCTCCAAGGACAGATTCCTGCCTCCATACAGCAGAAACTGACTCATTTTTTAGAAAAAGTCAAAGCTTTGACTCCCTGAGGGATTTGATGAATGATGCATGTTTCTTGTCATATTCATGTTGATATTTGATTTGACATTTTAAGAAAGCAAACGGTTGAAAGAAGAGCTGTTTTTGGCTGTTAAGTCAGATAAATTATTCTGTCTTAGCCAGGTCCGAGAGAAAAACACTTCAAATTTGAACAAAGGGTTTTTCCTCATGACTCGGTTTGATTGGGGATAAAAATTGCAACATCTGTTACATTTCCAGCTAGCAGGAAAAATGCGATGTATGATTTACAAAAGACAAATGCAAAACACTCCAACCGCTAAAATCTGACGCTACTCCATTTTTTTTTTTTTACATTTTGGGAAGAAAGTTGAGCTCAGTGTCGTCTTTACAGGTTTTCATGTCATTTCCTTCAGTGGTTCTTGGTGCAGCGCCCCCACAGGCGAGGAAGGGAACAGGTTATTCATTTAATGTGGTTGGTGTGAAAGAGAACCACAGCACCTGAAAATGTAACAAATGTTGCAGTTTTGGTCCCAATCGAACCGAGTCTACCGGACTACCAGGTATGAAAACATCCTAGGTTTGTAGTGGACCAAACTTCAACTGCGCATAAACATCTCCCCTAACGAACCGGACTTTGTAGCAAACAAACTAGAATTTAATTCAAGTGGACTGAACACAGTTAGTGTAAGAATCGAGGCTTTGAGATGGACCTGAAGCGTCGAGTACGAGAAGTTTGACTTTAATCTCAGAGAATAATATTTCAGCGTGACACAAACTCTTTCCGACAGGAGAGAAAAAAAACACGAGCTCACAGTTTCGCCCTGAAAGTTGTGTCACAGCGATGAAAAGCAAAAAAAAAGAAAAAAGAAGAAGCAGCCAAGAAAAGAAACACCTGAAGCTTCAAACCAGATGGAGAGACGGAGAATCTGATCAGTAACAAACAAACAATCAGCCATCGCCTGCCTGCTCTGCTTCCTGTTCACAAATGAATATTAGATCCTGGATAATAAGACGCTGCCTGGAGCCGCAGCAACCTGCAGCCATCAACTGGATGGATCCATCAGGAGATCGTTTAGCACACACACACACACCCACACACACACACACACACACACACACACACACACAGCTGGCTGTAATCCCCAATAACCTCTTCTCCTCTCTTCATGTTCAATGTCAGCAGTTTGCCACCAGAGACGCATGACCAACATGCAGCATGTATGTTGCATATTAACACACACACACGCACACACACGCTGTCTCTACCTTTGTTCACCCTACGCAGGATCTGGCAGCGACACTTAAACGACACGGCGATCATAGTGAAGCCGAGCCGAGCGTCGCCTCCCCCCCGAGCGCCATGCAGGTGCAGCCGCCGCCGATGAAGAACGGGAACGAAAGACAGGAAAAATGGGAAATACTACTCTTCCTCCTCCTCCTCCTCCTCTTCCTCTGTGAGCGGCTGAGAGACGAAGGAGCTCCTCAAACCGAAACTGTCATCGAAGGCAGGAGAGGGAGGCGGAGAGCGCTGCAGATGTGAAGCTCTCAGATAAAAAATAAAAAAAATCTGCCAGAGGGGAAGAGAGAGGAGAGGAGAGGAGAGCAGAGGAGAGGAAGAGTCTGCGCAGACTGGAGGATGAAGAGGAGGAGGAGGAGGAGGGAGGCTGCTGTATCTCACCACTGGACTGAGCATCTGGATGGATGGATGGACGGATGGATGGATGAACAGACGGATGGATGGTTGGATGGATGGATGGATGAACAGACGGATGGATGGATGAACAGACGGACGGATGGATGGATAGATGGATGGATGAACAGACGGATGGATGGATGGATGGATGGATGAACGGATGGATGGATGAACAGGCGGATGGATGAATAGACAGATGGATGGATGGATGAACGGATGGATGGATAGATGGATGGATGGATGAACAGACGGATGGATGGATGGATAGATGGATGAACAGACGGATGGATGGATGGATGAACGGATGGATGGATGAACAGGCGGATGGATGAATAGACAGATGGATGGATGGATGAACAGACGGATGGATGGATGAACGGATGGATGAATAGACAGATGGATGGATGGATGAACGGATGGATGAACAGACGGATGGATGAACAGACGGATGGATGAATAGACAGATGGATGGATGGATGGATGGATGGATGGATGGATCAAATTTATTGTTTTTGTTATAAACCAAAATAAGTTCTATGATAAATGTTCTACTTTTTTATTTTAATTTATTTTTTAATAATTTATATTTTAGTTTCTTACATATTTTTTTTTATATAAAAAATTCTATTTTTACTTTGAGTGCCTCTGAACCGTCATAAGAAAATAACTGATTTATTTGTTCGATGTTTAATTTAACCACAAACTGAAAAGAGAGACGAAACATCAGCAGAAACAGAGTAAACAGTCAAAATGAGCAGCATTATTAACAACAAATCCGATAAAATCAATTATTAAATTGACCCAGACTAATTAAACGGTCCGGTTCTGGAGGCTGCAGCTGTTTAACTCCTGACGCTGTGAGGACCAATCAGCGCTCAGCTCCTGCGCAGTGTGCCATGTGATTGGCTGGCAGCTGATAAGGGGGCGTGTCCTGCAGTAGGTAGTGGTCAGACATGTAGGTCAGTGTTCCAGCAGCAGATTACAGCAGATTAACGTCAGTCATTGTGTATTAAAGGTATAATCTGTGATATTTTACTATAACCTCTCTCTCTCTCAGAGCCTTCCTCAGTCCGTGTCTCCCCACCAGCATCATCATCCTCAGTCCAACAAAGACTTCTCAGAATCTGAAGTGTGCTGCCCCCTGCTGGTCAGATTTACCATGACATCCACCTTGAGACTGTTACGCCTCCTGATGGTGACACGACAGCATCGCAGCTTGAAGCTACGGCTCTATAGTTTATCTTCAAAACAAACTTTTTACTTTTTTTTTTTTTTTTACTTCCAGTAATATTTAATCTCAGTATTTGGCTCTAAAAATCAGAAGAAAAAAAATCACAAAATAATAAGAGCAACATAAAATCAGAACCAGCTGAAAAAGGGCAGAGCTTAAAGAATGAGATTCTGGAGAAATTACAGAACCCGTTCAGAACTGGAACATGAGGAACAGAAGCAGAATTTTAAGGTACCAGAACCAAACAGAACCAAAGATGGAGGAAGTGTAACACCCCAAGAACCAGAGAAATGTGGAGGAAATAAAGACATGAATCCAAAACCAGAACCACAGGAAGTTCTATCCGATTGACCATCAGACTGGTCAGAACTGGGTCTGACAAAAGTTCTGAAAGATCCAGCCAGAACCAGACAAATGGTTCGGAATCAGCAGAACCAACTCCAACCAGATTAATTTAGAAAATAATTAAAACCAGAACCTGCGAGAAGCAGATTCATCAAAGCAAAGACTCAAATCAGTCAGAACCGGAACCAGAAACCCTAAATAATCTAAAGCCAGAACCAGAACCAGTACCAAGAGGATACAATATAAAAGAACCCAAACCATTCACAACCAGTTTAAATCAATAAAACCCAACAGAACCAGTAACCATTTAGATTAGAACCACTGTGGAGTTTCAAAACCAGCAGATTCAGAAAGACCAGAGCTGGTTCAGAACCAGACTGAACCCAGACCCAAATCAAATAATAAGCCAGAAAAGATCCCAGAGCAGTTCGAAACAGAACCAGAACACTTCGAACCCAACAAATAACCAAAAATGAGAAACATCCGGGCTCAGTGGAGGTCCAAACCAAACAGAACCCATCCTATCTGACAATGGTTCTGAAACCTTCAAGCAATGGGATTCAATCCGAGCCAAACCCAACAACTCAGAATCAGCTGAGATCCATAAACCCATCAGAACCAGAACCCAGATAGAACTGGACTCTGGGATTTTGAACCAAAGGAACCAGAACTACATGGATCACAGTGTTCCTCTAGAGTCTAAAAACAGAACCAACTGTTATCTATAACACTGGTTCTGAAAAGTCCAAAGAATTCAAACAGGATAAAATGAGAGAAATCTGTTAAAATCCAACAAACTGGGGCAGAACCAGATAATGAACCAGAACCAGCTAATGAACCAGAACCAGATAACGAACCAGAACCAGATAACGAACAGAACTAGTTGTATCATAAATCAGAAGGTGGATTTATCCAGCAGAACCAAAAAACTGGGCCAAGATAAGCTGCTATCGCGACTAGAACTGGGGAAAGTTTTCAAAATCTGAAGAATCAGAACCAGGAAAAAAGTTACAGGAAGTAGAACCAAAAGAAAACAGAACCAGATTCAGCATCGATCCAAATCAACCGGTTCCAGCGTAGAAAGGTTCTACTGCCAAGTCCCCAAGTTTACGGACGTCCCTGAACGCACCTCGCGTGTAATAATACACCGTCGCGAGCTGATGAAGCCCGACCCGCTGCTGCCGAACACGCGCATGCGGCCGCAGCGGTTACCATGGAAACAGGCCGATGAATAATTGAGGGGCGAGAGCGACCCCGCGACGTACAAAAGAGTGATTTTACAGATGAAAGCAGAGCTCACACACACACACACACACACACACACACACACCTTCACCACACACGCACCTCCCCCCCACACACACACACACTGATTTTGTTGTTTTGAAATGGCAGCAGCTGTGATAACCTGGAATGTGTGTGTGTGTGGTGCGTGGGTGTGTGTGTGTGTGTGTGTGTGTGTGTGTGTGAACACGAGGCTTTGAGTCACCATGACATCTTCTTCTGTGTGCGCACATAAACTGGGTGTTAATAACACCGCTGCTGTGACGGGAAGAAGAAGAGATGTGCCACCCCTTAATTAGAGAGAACAGTCTCGGTCCGACAGACCGGCTCATGTGAGAGGCGGTCCAGAAGGGATGAGGCCACGACACACTGAGTCCGACCAGAACCAGAACTCTGCATCCGGCTTTTCCTGGTGGAGTAAGAATTTTTAAAAAAACGTGACAAAGAATCCAAGTTGGTTTCATTGTTGCCCTAAAGCAAAAAGGTCCTAGTTTTGAATCCCTCTGGATTCTCCATCTTCAGAGTCCACAAACTTGACCGCCATCTTGGTAGGCAAGCGCAGCTCAAAGCTTAAAATACGAAGCTCACAGAAGTGTGGCGACACATGAGAAATATGTATTGGTGTCTAAATCGACTTTGGGTCCAGCTGGCGGTGGAAACGCTGAATTCGGCGGACCAAACCGCACCGACCGACCTGTGCCGTACGTGGAATGAAAGTAACTAAAAAACCAAAAGGCAACTAGCTTTAGCTAGTCCGTTAGACTCGGTTCAATCTGGGACCAAAACTGCAACATTTGTTCTATCTCCAGCTGCTGTGGTTCTCTTTCACACTACACTGAGTCAAACCAACCAAACCCTTTGAGCAATCTGTTCCCCTCCTCGCCTCTGGGGGCACTGCACCAAGAACCACTGAAGGAAACACTGAGCTCTATTTCCTTCTTCATGAAATGTAAACAAAAATTGAGTGCCATCTAATTTTAGCAGTTGTAGGACTTCTCTTTTGTCTTTGGCTAAAGACCACAAGTCATTTCTTTTGCTAACGCTAGCTAGTTTGCTTTGGTTGTATTTACCCAGAATGCCTTGCACTGTTCTCCACTTCCTGCTTTTGGAGCGGTATTGGCGTTGACATTGAAATCGCACCAGAGTTCACTTTAACCGAACAGTGACCGAGGTTTGAAGGTGGACCAGAGTTTGCATTTTTTGGGCCAATTAGCATTTGCACTTCAACAAATTAACTGAAGTTGGATTAAAGCGGACTAAAGAGTTGGATTAAAGCGGACTAAAGATGTGGTGTGGAATATCAGCAGTCAAAGAGTTTCAACACAGATTATAGAGAAAGTTGTTTCAAAGAGTAAGTTTTGCTCAAACTAAGAAGAAATTATTCAAATCGCCACATTGACCAATTTTCCCAGCCATGTGAGTAAAATACGAAGCTGCAGATTAAGAGAATAAAACAGCAGCAAGAAGAGAAACCAGCAAGACGTCCTGAGCATTAGAAATATGGAAAGCACCGAGTTTGTTGCATCACTCAGAGCCAGATGTACCTAATGAACTGGCAACTGTCTGAAGGGAATCAGAGGGGGAAAAATGAGGAAGTTGTTCTTTAATTTAAAAGAACTAATTAAACATCAAATCCAAATAATGAGGGGAAACCGCGGTGAATCCTGAGAGGCCTGCAGATTAATTAATTGCGTGGATTTCTGCTCTACTTTCCGCCGCTCGTTCGTGTGTGTTCATGGGCTGTGAAGATAATCGGGAGAAGAACGCCGCCTCCGGACGGAGCGGCGCGGCGCCAACGGCAGCTGACGGACGAGTGGAGGACGTGGGCCTTGGAGCCGGCGGAGCTGAGGGGAGTCTAACACATTCACACATGGTAAAAAACATGTAGGCGAACACTTCATGATGGGTCTGCTAATGGCAGCCAGGAAGGGATAAAAACAAAGATGTTCCTGCTTTTAACAGATTTATTTCCTCCAAACAGGAACAATCAGACGCAGCAGAGCTTCCTGATCTTTCATCTCCGTCATGTTGGACGCAGAGATGTTAACCGAGCGCCGATTTAAGGCATTAATTAGCACATTTTCTATGTCAGCAGCCTTCGCATCACACATGACGGCTGTGAGCTGCACCGCTCTGAGCTCTGGATCATCCAACCGTCACTTTCTCTGTGTGTTAATGTGAGCATCATAATATTTCTGCACATAATGAGATCACAGAGCGGTCGGAGAGCGAAGGTGAGACAGGTGACAGTGACTGCTAAAAATATTAGAAAGCTGCTCATTATCAACAGATCTGATGATGGAGAAACATTTAAAGTCTGACATTTTGTCATGTCGCACCACAAACTGCAAAGATTTATCCCTCATTTCATATTTATGAGCGACTTTGTGTTGCTCTACCACATAAAGTCCCAATAAAACACACTGCAGTTTGTTGGTGTAACATTACGAAATGTGAAAACGTTGAAGATGATATTAATTAATATCGCATAATAAATAAAGATGTAGGGGGCGCCGTTTGTAAAGTTACACAGTCAAAAATTAAAGGCAATAATTTGGGTTATTTAGCGTAATAAGAGGAAAAATGGGGCTTGATTTCCCAAAGCCAAACAGTTACCATTTGTTCAATTATAAAGGCCACTTTTAATTAGATTGATGCTAAATATTTAGCTTGCCAACTAAACATTTAGGTTGGAGCTAAATCGTTAGATTCAAACTAAAGTTTAGCTTTTTAACTAAATATTTAGGTCAGAGCTGCGTAGTTAGCTTCAAACTTGCAAAATAAATACTTATTTTTTGCTGCTGGTTGATTGTCAAACATGAGTCAATCTGTCCAAGATTGATTCAGAGAGTAAATAGAGAAGAATCAAGGTGCTGCAAAGGCCTAGTCAAAGTCTAGGCTGTTAACTGTGGTGGAACTTCTAGAGAAATGAGCAAAGAAATGTGTTAAAATCCTGTGATGTCCTGCTTTGCTTTTGCTCATTTCAGAAAAATGTTTTTTTTTTATGTCCTGTGATAAATAATAGATTATAATGTTATGAAATCTACATTTATGTCCAAAAAGTAATTTTTAGGAATTTATATCGGTCCCAACTTGTACCTGAGACATTGATCACTGAGTCTGCATACATTTTGTTTCTAATATTTATGAGAAACAGATTCATGTATTCATACAGTAATGATTAAGCTACATAGTTGATTGGAGTAGATCAATTAAACTACATCGATGATTAAAATGCTTAGATTTGTAAAAATGAGCCCAGCACATAAACACATCTCCACTTTGTGACTCCTGAGGGGGAAAAGAGGTAAAAGCCTGGGTATCGCTGATCGTCACGTTAATGTTGGTAAAGCAGGTTAACGGAGCCGCTGCACATTAAATCAGAGAGTAAAGCCCCAATAAAGCAGGTCTGAGGAGAGTTTCTGTGTTTGTCTCCGGGTTAGTCAGTCAACCAGCCATAAATCGCTTTCAAATACAATCACACGCTGCAATGACCACAACACACACCCTGAGTCGGACGATGGCTTCGAGAAATGCCTTTTGGCAGCTCTGCAGCACAAACACACACAAACTGTACATTCCCAAAGCAGGGTCAAAGTTCAGCAGTAAATCTCAGCATGTAAACATGCTCAGATGTCATGTTTTAGGCGATTAAATTCGCATTCAGAGTTGTTTGTTGAGTCTTCCTTGGAAAACAAGCGAGAAGCGGCAAAACAGAATCGTTAATCAGTTTGGAAAAGTCCAGTCGGCGGTTTCTCTGAAGGCTTGCAGACGGCGACGGGAACGAGGATTCATCCATGAAAACCAGCTGCAGGAAATCAAACACTAAATATCCTCTCTAATCATCTAGAAGCAAATATGTTGGTGCTTTTTTAAAAACAATTTCCATCCTATAAAGCCCAGAAATCAGGATGAAACTTCAGATTTTAACATTTCTCCGACATTTCAACATTTCCAGATCATAAACCACAAAAAAAAAAATCAGCAGAACAAACCAAACAGTGGAAGCTGTAACTACATTACAACCTCTTCACAATTTTCATCAAGACTACACGATAACAGGTGCAATAAATCCCATTTTGTTCACCTTCAGCATTCTGGGCATCTTCTCCACTAACATCCATCCAACCGCTAAATAAATATTAGCATCCAATCCTGTGAACTGCAAACACTGATACTACGATGAGATATATCATATATGTCACAAGTATTCAGAAATAAAGTTGAGAAAACTGTTATATCCAATATGTCTGTTTCATCCAGGCTGCGAAAGAGCGAGAGAGAGCCAGACTTCAAATTTTAAATAGGATTTTTTTAAAACAGGTGTAGATAAACTGCAACTTTAGGAGTTATGGGAGGAACAAATTTAGATACAAAGAAGGTTATTTGTATTTTAAATGCAATATTTATATATTTTTTGTACAGTTTTGGCTTAATTGCTGCGTTTTGTCTGTTGTCCTTTAAGCAAATGGCCTTCTTTTGATGTCTCACGTGCCTGAAACAAGTCTGAACGTTGACACATCAATAGATTGATTTGTTTGGTATATTTAAATCCAACGTTGGCCTCAGAGGGTAAATCAGAGCCTAAAAAAGTAAAAAACCTGCAGGATCAGGCTGAACGCGCCACCTTTTTAGCAACAGATCCAGTCGGATCTGATGCCATCAGATCCACAGAGGCCTGATTTGTAAATTTATTCAGGGACGGATGCAAGAAGCTGTCAGAACAAAGACAGCTCAGCTTTGTGAGACACGGCCGTGTTAGAAATAAAAGCCTTTGGGTTGTTAATGAGGCAAACGCCTGAAAACGGTCAAATTTAAACTGAAATTAAAGATGAGAGAATAAAGACTGGAAAGTCTGAAGATGGAAAACATATTTTTATTAAATTCTTCTAGAGTTGAGCATTAAACTGATTTTATCTATTAATCACATTTCTGCTTTTTAAAATTGAATTTTTGGAAAATTGGGATTTTTCTTTCACCAATGAACTCCTTGCCCAGGGCGGCCATCTTGCTTGACAAGCATGCTTTACACTTTGAACTGAATATGAAGATCAGGCTACGATTTTTTATTTCCATTAACAGTCGTACGACAACAGAGTCAAAATAACACGAGAATAAAATGGCAACTTCATGAGAACTCCAAAAATAACAAAAAAGTAATGTATTTTAAAGCTATATGCTGGTTTTACAAATAAGGAAACACTTAATATTTTAACACATCAGCATCAAATTATTATCAGTAGCAGAACTTTGAAACATTCGTAGAAATTACTGAGTATTTTGAAGAAAGAACTAAACAAACTGAGCTGGTTGAGTCAGAAGCTTTTTCTAAAAAAAAACTTTTTTCACATAATTTTACGATTCATTCTGGTAAAATTGCATCTTTTTTCTGTTAATATTTTGACTATGTTGTTATAATTACACCAAAATCCTGAGTCGTGCAATTCACAGAAAGGATGACTGAAATAAAAAACACTTTTTAAAAATATTCTCTCATTTGTAGTTTCTTTTTTAGAAAATAAAACAAAAAAAAAGTATTCAAAAGATTCCATTTTTAAGTCATATTGCTTAAAAATGTCTTTTTACAAAGAAGGTTTTTGCTCTAAATTGTTCTAAACTAACGATTCACAACATTTTCTTATAAACGCATCAACCAACAACATCCAGTTTGATCCAGTTTCTCTCAAAGATCAATAAACTTTAATTTCTAAAGAATACCAGTTCATGATTAATCAATTACTAAATTAGTTATTTCAATAATCAAATCATCACAATTAATCCGATTAATCGTTTCAGCGCTAAGATAAACTACATACACAGCAGCTGCAGTTGCAGGTTTTCTCCTTTTTTTTACTAATTTTTCTTAGACAGGAAGAAAAACATGCTGTTCTTTCAGCAAATTTTCTTTTTTAGAGCGTATACTCCAGCTAACGATTAATCGATTACTAAATTAGATTAATCACGATAAATCAGGTCCACCAGGAGAAATCTGAACCATAAATAAAAGCTAAGAAAAGGATTCCTGCAACGCTTGTTGACGTTCAGCATGATTTCACCGCAACAGAAACCTGGAATTATGTGAATTTCCCACATTCCTTCCTCCTGTAAACACTTCCTGCCTTGTTATTACCAACAATCCACCTGGACACCTGAGCGGGCGTGTGTGCCGTAACTGAGAAAAGACCTTCATCTATAATGGAGAAGCCGCCACGCGCTCGTATTTTCACCTCATTTTAAAGTCAAATCGAAGGGAACCTCGCGCGCACCTGCTCCCTGCGCCCAGCCGGGCCGCTTCCAACCCCCCGGCGTCCTCTGAGGAGGACCCCAGCCCCAGCTTGGAGCTCCTTCAGCAGTGATAATCTGTTGATAAGCTGCCCTGCCTGCAGCACTCACTCAGAAGGTGTGTGTTGTACTTGCTGGTGTAGTAGTAAACGTCTTCGTAGCCTTCCTGGTAGTCGTCGTCCGCCCGGTACCGCCTCCCTCGCCGCCTCCGGCTCAGGAGGCGCAGCAGGGCCAGGAACCGCTCCATCCCGGCGCGCCGCGGGTCCAAACCGGGTCCAAACCGGGCCAGGCTAAGCTAGCAGCGATGCTGAGGACGATGAGCGAGCTCCACACAGGCAGACGGGGAGAGAGAGTGGGATCAGGTTTCCTCCTCCTCCTCTTGGCTTTTTGCTTGCTGCTGCACTCACACACACACACACACACACACACACACACCTCTGGACGCCTCACACACACTCTCTCTGACACACTTGCTCTTTGTATTCTCTGCAGCCTTCCTCTCCTCCTCTGTTCCAGTCTTCTTTCGGCGGCCTCGGCCAATCAAAAACCTCGCCTCACACACACAAAACACTCCTTCATCTCAGCTCTCCATTGTGTGCTTCCTCTCCTTCATTAGCTCCTTCCTCCCTTTTTTTGTCATCCTTTCCTCCTTCTCATCCATGATTGCCACCTTCCTCCTCTACACACTCCAAGGGGGAGGGGAGGGCTCTGGATTCCTCAGCATGGTCTGTAATTGCGCGCTGAGAGAAGAGGCGGCGTTTTTTTTTTTTTTTTTCCTCCACCGGTTTTCTGTTCTCCACCTTTCTGGAAACAACACCTGGTCAGCGTCTCTCAGTTTGCTCACTCCGACCGGACCAAAGAGCAACACCAGCATCCCCTGGAAAACACTCACAAGTTTCCAATATAGAGACCAATATTTTACCACAATGTGTCACAGGAATCACAAACTTCATGCTTTTTATGCAACTGACCAACAAAAAAATTCTCTCAGAAATCTGAAAAGTCAGGGTGATAAATCAATTCGATCAATTAAATGTTTGACTTTGGGAGAATAAGGATTTTTTTCACGCCTGCGGTGGCCATTCTGTTTTACTTCTTCTTTTTACATTTGAATTAAGATTAAATTTATGAAGGAATATTAAGGCCAGGATACAATTTATTTTTTAATTACCAGAATAAAGTCAGAAAAAAGTTGTAATATCATAAGAAATCCAACACAAAAAGCCACTTTTTGAAAATATTTTGTAAATTCTGTTTTAGAAAAGAAATTGACTAAAATCAAAAATCAAATCTGGAATGAAAAAAATCTGATATTTTATTTTTTAGACATATTGCTGAGCTCTACTGAAAAGAGCAACCTGAATTTTTACTCCAACCTCTTTATTCTAACACTCTAAATAAAATCACCCAACAATATTCATATTTTTTTACCTCCCAGAATGGCCTAGTCAAAGCCCAAACCTAGATATACCTGAACAAACTGGAAAAGCGATGTTTTCAACCTGAGTGAGCAGAAAATGTCAGTCTGTAACTTTTTGTTAAACGAAAAGTAGTAAATAACTTTTTACAAGCTAAAACATTTATTTTCATTTTTTGTTACAACAACAAACTCAAACCCAATTATTTTTCTTAAAAAGGAGTTTTGCATGTTTGAGTCATTAAAAGGCATCCAGTTTTCATTTTATCAGCACTAAACCAGATTCAGGTAACTCTCTGAAAACACCTGTTGTATTTAATTAAAACGTTAATTACCATAATTTCCAGACTATAAGCTGCGGCTTATAGTCCGCGGCTTATACAATGATGCGGCTTATTTATGCATTTTTTTCTGACGGCCTCCAGGGGGCGCTCGAGCAGAAAAGGTAAGAGTGAGACAGGGGGAATATATGTGTAGAGGAAGACGCAAGTTTAATGTAACT
>CAEFZY010025237.1:0-27228 GCA_903066815.1 Brachyrhaphis roseni | reverse complement strand
AGTTAAATTAACACCAATTCTGATAAGGACCAAATAGACTCGGCATAGTGTTGATTTAACTCTGCAGAATTTACTGTATATGAAGATGAAGAGAAAAAATGTAAAAATGGATAATTCACCCAGTTTTATCTCATGAAGAACAGTTTTGAGCTCCAATAGTGCCAATCCATCGGCCAGAGAAATGGATGGTTTTTACTCCAAGTACAATAAAAACAGATTTTTTGTTTCCCTCAATGCATTAAATACATCAAAACAAAGAGTTTCTACAAGAAATACCAAACCTAAAGCAGATTTAGCTAATATTTAGATCAAATCCTGCAAATATGAGATTTAAAAATAATCAACTCTTGTTTTTGCACCTAAAAATCTCCATTTTATTTGATGAAACGTCAGAAAAGTAAGTGGGGATAATCTGGTCATTTCTTACAAAACTCTTTTCTCATTCGTCTGTTTTACATCGTTGAAAATAATTGGTGTTAATCAAAATTTGAATCTGCATCAGAAAAATTAGAGCTGGTAAAAAGTCAGATCGGTGCACGTCTGGGTTTTAGATAAGAAACTTGTAGTAATTTATCTTTCTTTAGTCCATCCTTAAATTTGTAAGCGTAAGTGTATTATAAGTTTTATCCCAGCTTTTATTTTTATTCCTTAGCTGCTCTAAAAATGTAGCTTTGCTCAGGTTAACCCTTTCATCGCCAGCAGACGTGTTTCCCACAAACAGCTCCGGATAAAACGGCTCAATGTTTCTACACTCGAAGAATTTTTAAGAGAGATTGTGAGGAAAAGTTGAACATTTTATCAACGCGGTTCAGGCTGCGCTACACTCGAATAGTTTTGAAAGATTAACTCTGATTTGGAAAAATAAACGTCTGTTTTACTAAATAATTGGCATTTATCGTGCAGTTCAAGCTCCTCTTGTGTTTCTGTGCAGATATTTGTTGTGTTTCTCCTGGTTTCTGACTTTAACTGACTTCCTACAGGAGTAAATTTAATGTTTTGTGTTTTAAAATGTCTTCAGCAGAGTTGCTCTGTTTCATCTTAAGAAAGCTGTTATTAATTAAATCACCTAATGCTAATCATAGTGTGCGTCTTCCTTTCTAGTACTTGTGAAATTATCCCTGTCACTGTGAGATCTGCTCATGTTGTGGCATTTACAGGCAATTTTGAAGGAAAATTGCAGCTTTTTCTCAACTTTGGGAAAAGAGTGATTAAGGTTTTTTTTGCTTTTGCCACCCAAAAAGAACAGAGTAACTTCCCTCCCTGTGTGCAGCACATTTTGAAATGTGTAGTTTTACTTGGCAGCTTTAATTATAGGTTTCCCTCAGCCGTTTCTCTCATTTCAGTCCTTACCAAAAGACGAAATGTCGTCACGTCGGGGTCGTCTCAGGAAAAGTCCTCATCAAAACCGGATTCTGCGGTTTCAAATGGATCCTTTAGACAAATTGAAACCGGTAGAAGTCTGTATTAGCAGAACTGCAATCTGGCCAGAAATGCTTAGCAGTGACAGTTGTGGCTAATTGCTTTGTGTTGCAGTTTCAGTCTGAGCAGGTAAATAACCCAGTTATGTGACCCAGAGAGAGAGAGAGGCCCCTCGCTTAATAAGGCGGCTGCTGCTGGAAGTGAACGTAGTTCACGCCTCTGGGCTGCAGGTGACGGCTCGCTGCTGTTGTTACATATATATCTAGTCTGCGTTCGTGCAAGGATGCGACATGATGCAACCGCTTGGTAATAGTTTACCTGCTCTGCAGGCACATTGGATGTGTTCGTTTCCAGCCGTCAGATTTAGCTTTTGAAAAAGCTAAAAGTTGCTTTTGAAACTGTAAACATAATTTCTGTGTTGTTTCTTCTTTAATTTAACCTCAGTGTCGAAGCAGCAAGATGGAGGCATGTACAAGTCGCCGGCGTATCCCGGGTATCCGTTCCTGATGCTGCCGGACCCTTACCTCCCCAACAGCTCGGTTTCTCCATCTGTAAGTCGGCTCTTCCTGTTCTTAACCCTTCCTGCTGCCTGCTGGGCTCTGATTTTTCTCCTCGTTGTGTTTTGTCAACCTGAGGTCAGCCTTACCTCTGTGACTTTCCGGATTTAAACCCTGCCTTTCAATTCAGGGCAAGTTTTTCAAATCAGATCCTCAGGATTCGCTTTGAATGCTAAAGAAACGACATGGCCGTCTTCTTGTTTTTGGTATTTTCTGTTTCTTTTTGCTCAAAAAAGTCAAAATCTGTTTGTCTCTTCTAATGCATGTTATGAAAAACAGACTGTAGTTATTACAGAAAACTCTCCTGTGACTGTTGCCAATCAATATTTCTGGAACATTTTGAATTTTAATCTGAATTTTGAAAAATTCTTTTTGTGTTTTGACTACATACACTGCAAAAACACAAATCTTACCAAGTAATTTTGGTCGAGTTTCTGGAGCAAAAATCTTATTACACTTGAAAAAAGAGAAAACTAACTTATAATTAACTTTTCAGCGAGAAATAAGCAAGTAATTCCTTAATATTGGCAGATTATTTCATTCATAACATGGGAAAAATGCTTTGTTATAAGTGAGATAAGAACTTTTTATCAATATTAATGAATTATTTACTTCTATATCTTGCTGAAAAGTTACTTGTAAGTTAATTTTGTCATATTTCAAGTGTACTAAGATATTTGCACTGAACTAAACAAAAACTATGTGGTAAGGTTTTGTGTTTTTGCAGTGTAATGGACAAATTAAAATATATTGAGGCTTATTTGGGTTCAGAGGAGGCGGCTGTCGCCTCACAGTGACATAACGCCACCAAAATAAAAGGTTTTTATTGTTATTTTGTGATCTCTGCTGGCAGTTGGAGTGTGATTGCTGCTGTTGCTCTGAGGTTTTCCATCTACACACACACACACACACACACACACACACACACACACTCAGGAGCCTGAGTGATTAGATGGTTTTGTCGCGGCCCTAATAACAGCTGAGCGTTCGCTTTAGACGCAGGTCTGAGACGTTTTTTGCATAATTTCTCATTTATGATAAGAATTTTGATTTATTGTCACAATAAATTCCAGTTAATGTTTAAACTGTTAGTTTTACTGTCAGTAAATCTGCAAATATGATTAAATGACTGTGCAGTTTAGTGATAAAAATCACATTTCTTTATGAGAAATAGTGTATTTTTTAAGAGCAGGACCTGAAAACATAGTGATAAATATTTCTTATTGTTATTATTGTTGTCACAATAATAACAAAACTTGTGAAGAAGAGAGTTTTTTCATTTTTTTACTGTGTGTAACTCACCTGTTTTGTGTTTAAATTGCATTTTTGATCTTTGTTTTCTTTATTATTATTATTATTATTATATAAAATCATCTGGGAAGCTTTCTGATAAAACAAGGTGATTTATTTATTTTTCTCTTGAGTGGAAATAAAACTTCCCAGAAATGAATGTAAATGATTTTAGGTTTTATCACTGTGAACTGAATCACTGCAAAAACACAAAATGTTACCAAGTCATTTTTTAGTTTCTAGAGCAATTATCTTATCACACTTGAAATAAGATAAAACTAACTTATAAGTAACTTTTCAGTAAAATATAAGAACTTGTTTTAAGTAAATTATTGCTTAATGTCGAGGAAAAAGGAGATTATTTAATTAAATGTTGTAAGTGAAATAATCAGATTTTCCATCAATATTTACCTTAAACTAGCCAATATATCTTGTTGAAAAGTTAGTAAGTTAGTTTTGTCTTATTTTAAATGCACTAATATATTTGCTCTAGAAACTAAACAGAATTACTTGGTAAGATTTATTTTTTATGCAGTGAATCGTACTTGTTGCTCCTTATTTAAAATTTTTGTTGCCGTTGCTTTAAGCTGCACATCCGGCAACATGATCAACAGGCTGGTGGCGTCTGATTAGAAATCGCTTCAGGAAAGTGTCATGGCGGCTGAGGAAAGTGTCATGGCGGCTGATGGTTGTTGGTTTGATGGTTGGATGATGATCTTCAGCTCTGGGGGACCGACGGGGAAATCACAGGTTGTTTCTGTTTCAGCGTTAACCTGAGAGAAGGTGACACGTTTCTGACGAGTTTCTGTCAGAGTGGCTGGGTGGCAGAACCAGATCAGAACCAGAACAGAACCAGATCAGAACCAGAACCAGATCAGAACCAGTCTTTTTGTTCTTCTTTTTCTAGTTCGTCTTTTATTTGGTCAAGTTGTGGAAAATTGGCTGCATTTGTTCAGGAAGCAGGAAATTATTTAAAAGTTTCTCTAAATTCACTCGATATCTCAGCAGAATCGTTTTCAAAAACACAAAAATCGACTCATTTTTTTCAATGTCATGATTGTTAGGGATGCACCGATTGCAGTTTTCTGTCTGATTATCAATCTTTAAAAATCCTGATTCTGATTATTTTATGTTTTTGTCTAAAATGTTGCTAAATCGGTCAGAAAAGTCACTGAGTTTAAACAGTGGAAGCAGAAACGTTTGCAAAATCAAAAAATTATAAGAAATATAAATTTCTATCAGTGTAATGTGATTATCTAATGGATTTTTGTTTGTTTCTATTCAGTTTGGTTAAAACCAAACTCTTTGGTTGATGATTAAGACTGTATTGGCTGCAGCTCTCTTTGTATTTGAGTTAAATGTCTCCGTTCATCAGCCATCGGTTACCAGCAGCATATCGATGGAGGAAAACCTGTTTCTGAAAACCCGAGTGTGTTCCTGTAAAGCTGTAAACCTGCTGAGCTCATTGCGAGAGCATCAGCTGAACGACAGAAAGTTCAGCATTAGGTTTATTAGTTGTCTCTGTGATTCCCCTCAGCGCAGCATGTGGGTTTGTTTTCACTGTAAAAACTCCAGTCCAGTTGTTTAAATCTGGTTTTTTATGGGGGGCTTTTTGGAGAAAATGAATACAAAATAATTCAGTTGGTCTAGTTGTTAATCTAAAAAGTTAACTCATTTTCTGTTTAATTAAGACAGAAAAGCTCTTTCCTATTGCAAAAGGCAGAGTTGGGTAGTAACTAGTTATATTTATTCAATTAGATTTGCTTGAGTAACTTTTTTAGGTATTTTATTTTTGAGTAATTTTATTATGAAGTATTTCTTCTCTTACTTGAGTAAAATTTCTGGATTTTCTACCCACTGAATAAAAAACTAACATGTTTTAACTTAGACACACCTGCAGGTTTTGAAAAGTTTCAGAAGTTTATTGAAATAAACTAATTTTAGAATATTTATTTTGTCATTTTGGTCCTTAAAATACCAAAATTTCCACGTAACTTTATATTTTGCGCTGTCTGAAATGATTGATAATCCGATCAGTCACTCAGATTTTTTTCTAAATACTTTTATTGGTAAAATATTTATAGTTTGTTTCAGAGTAAAAACATGTTGAAGTATTTCTAGTCTTACTTTAGTGATACTCTGGACGTTTTGCTGTTGTCACATTTATGGAGTTATGGGAGGAAAAGCCCAGAGAAGATTTGTGAGATTAGCAGATTAGCTTGTTGCCTTTGTGTGGAGCTTTTATCTGGATTGTGTTTTGTGTTTTTATGGCTGCTGCTGAACTTCATTTCACTGAGTTGCATCTCAGCGTTTGGCATGTTTGTTGTGTTCATCTGCATGCCTCAGGCTGGTGTTTGTATCCAGAGTTCATGGTGTGTTTTCTGAGCTAATGTTTGCTCTCTCCCTGTGTGTGTGTGTGTGTGTGTGTGTGTGGGTGTGTGTTTTGCAGCGTTTGTGCATCACATTGTGGATTAAAAGCAGAGAGTTTTCTTTTTAAAGGGAGTCAAACCAAAGCAGAGGAAAGATTTCCTGTAGACATAAAAGTTGTTTTTTCTTCCTTCAGATTCGTGTTTGCTTTGTGTCGTTTTCACCTTTTCTACCTCTGTTCTCGTCTCTGACGTCTTCGTCATCAGTTCGCCGTTCTTTCGTCATCCTTTCGTCCTTTGAGATAACCTTCAGGCATCTGGGAACTTAAAGGAGAAATGACAAAAGCTCAGAAATGTTTGTTTTTTAGGTTACCGACTTTGTTTTTTTACTTTCCTGATCTTTAGTGATCAGACATTATAGATGATTGGATAGAAATTGGAACATTATGTTTGTGTTTATGCAGATGATTAAGTGTTGCACTTTTACAAAATTATTCTGTTACTGAGTGGTATCATGTAAAGTTTTAAAGGATTTGTGCGTTTCTGCTTGTTTGTGGTTCCTACAAAGGCAGATATCTCTTCTTTTAGACCAATTTAATGAGTGAAGCTGCATTTCCTGCAACTTTCACTCATGAAAAACCTTTAAAAGCAAATCTTTCTAAAAATCTCAGTACAAAAAAACAACAAATGAGAGCAGATATTAAAAGAGAAAATGAGAAATAAAGCAGATGGATGTTGAAAAAGACAAAGCCATGCAAACGTTTCCTTTAGAGATTCAGGAATTGCTTTTTGTTTTTCAGATTCATATTAATGAATATCTTTGTACATATGCAGATGACTGCATTGTTTTTGTCCAAAATTATATCAGATCAGCAGTTTGCATTGATCGATTGCGTAATAGAAATGGTTCACGTTTGTGGCTGGTTGCCACCAAACCACTTCAGTATTTCAGACGGATTGCTTTATAAAAGTAGCAACTGAACTGATTAAATAAAACTGAACCCTAAGCAACATGATGTCAAAAAAATCCCATAAATTAGTTCTTTTAAAGAGATTTTCTATGAAAACTGCAGCACTGCGTTTGATGATTATTGATATTTGATTGAAAATTACTGCAAAAACACAAAATCTTTCCCAGTATTTTTGTTTAATTTCTAGTGCAAGTATCTTAGTTCACTTGAAATAAGATAAAACAAACTTTTCAGCAAGACATAGGTGCCTCTTTTAAGTCTATAATTCCTTAATTTTTGTGAAAAAGATCTAGTTCTGTTGGTAGATTATTTCGCTTATAACACTGGAAAAATGTCTTGTTTTAAGTGAAATAATCTGACAATAAGTTAAAAGAATTATTGACTTATAAAAAAAGGAAAAAAGAAAACTAAAACCAATCAAATAAACTTGCCAATTATTCAGTTTTTGTTTATTAGTTGTTTGTAGGAAATGGAAACAAAAAGAATTTCACACACTTGCTGTATTAAAAGAACAAATTTATTCTCAGAAGAACAGAATTTGAGTCACTTTTTAAATTCAATAAATTTGATAAAAGCTGATTCAGATTGAACAAAGTCAACTTTTCAGTAAAAAGTCTCAGGATTGATGCGATTCTTATTATAAAAGATTAATTATGTCTGTTATAATTTTACCCTGATTTAAAAATTAAAAGTGAATCACTTTCAGGTAATTGCTGAACAGCTGTTGGGGCCACACAGTCTCAATCCACGGGCTACCAGTGGCCCCCGGACCACACATTGGACCCCCTGACTTGCTGAAAAGTTACCTGTAAGCTAGGTTTGGCTAATTTAAACTGTACTAAGATACTTGCTCTATAAACTAGAATAAAAACACTTAATCTTTGCTGGTTTCTGCTGGTGTTTTGTCTCTTTGAGTTGCAGGTGTTGATGCGTTTCAGCAAAGCTTTTTTGAATCTTCTCTGTGGGATTTAAAGGTTTTCTACGAACCTTCGAATCCTCTCCTGGGAGATTAATCTGGTCAAAAGGTTAGCATCTGAACCCTGAACCTAATATCTGATATTTGAGTGTGTGCAGTCGTTTTATTCGCTGTCAGACAGGCTGTGAAACTCCCTGTGATGTGGAAGCTGTGGTCACACGAAGACGTCAGCACGCTCCGGCTTCGGCACGGTGAGCTGGAGGCTTTTACCGCCGACCCGGCCCGGACGCTGACTGTAAACGCCCTCCCGTTAAAATTTACAGGTTTCCTCGGGATAACAGTAAATGTTTTGATTAAATTACTGTTTGACGGCGCATTGGGCCGTCAGTGGAATTTACGAGCTCGCGTTCAGCAGCGCGCCGCGCGCCGCTCTCATCTCGTTTGGGGGAATTTCCTGCTCGTTTGACATTTCATTTCACAGACCAAAATTGAAAAATTGACAGGAAGACGTGGCGTGTTTGGGAACGGGAACTTTGAAACATCATTTCTAACAAGTCTGGAGGCTCTGCTGTTTGTTTTTGGGTGAAATATTTAAGCAGGGGTGTTCAAAGTGTGGCCCTCGGGCCATTTGTGGTGCGAGGACTGAGTTTGTGCGGTCCATAAACTGCAGTTTAAGAATGATACAACTCATCCAGTGGAAGTGGTTGATGTAGATGGAGACTTTTTATTTTTAAATCAGGGAAACATTATTATTTACTTGAGTAACTTTTTTAAAAAAATTGCTTTCAGGATTATTTTTACTAAACTGTAGCTGAGTAATTTTATATGAAGTATTTCTACTCTTACTTGAGTAAAATTTCTGTTTTTTCTACCCACTGAATGACAAACAAACTGATTTGTAAACATTTTATTTTATTTTTGTTACTTATGTGAATTGCCATTTTCATCCTTAAAATACCAAAATTTCCACTTAACTTTATATTTTGATCTGAGTGATAATGTAATTTTTAAATATTAAATGACAATTTGATTAGTAACCAACATAATTCTCAAGCACAGCACTAAGTGTTTATCTCTTTATAACCGAGCTTCTATAATAATAGAACCATTTTGGTGCGTTTTTACGGCTAAAGTGTAAAATCTTTATGGATTTACAACGACTTTAATTTGCTCTATTTTTGCTTTTATTTTTTGATTTTCTTGGAACTTTTGACTCAACGATTTTGGCCCAAAAAGTTTTTACACCCCGTTGCCCTCATGTTGCCCCTTCACGGCTTTCTCTGAATCTGTGAACGGAAATTTCCTTTTTGACATTTTTTTCCTGCTTTCATTCAGAAATCAGCTGCTGATGACGACGGGCTCCTTGTCTCTTTTCTTCCTCGCTGCGTTTTCCAAAATAACAAAATGAATAAATAAATGCAGTCCTGCCAAGATCAAGGGAGCACCGTGCGTGTGTGTGTGTGTGTGTGTGGGGTGTGTGTGTGTGTAAAAGTCGAGGATCTCTCCACTTGTTTCATTGTACTACGGCGTTGACAGGCGGGTTGCTCAGCCTTCCCCTAGTCCTTCGGTAAATAATGGCAGCAACGCAGGCTGAGGCCTCGCTAATCCGCCCCACTTCAGGGAGCGCAGACCCGGGGGCCGGGATGAGCGGCATGGACCCCCCTGGCCTCTGACCGGCTCTGATAAGAACCCGAATACTCGGATTTAAGAGGCAGAAAAGAAAAGAGGCTTTCACTGGAAGGCAGCAATTCTTTTTCTACAAATATCTCCAGACATTTTTCATATTAAACTTCCAGAAACGTGGACAGTTTACAATAGGGATGTCCAAAGTGTGGCCCGGGGGCCATTTACGGCCCTCTGAAGCATTTTGTGCGGCCCTCTCAATTCCAGAATGGAGTAAATCTGGTACACAAGTTGCTGCAGATGGACCATTTTTCATCTTTTAGGGGAAGATTTTTTATTTTTATATATTTTATAATCATTGTTTCTGCTTTCATCTTAGCTTTTGGAGAAACTAAAATCTCCACAAACCACAAACATCAACTTTCACTCAAACACACATCATCTACAGCTCAAATAAGAAACAATCAATTACAAAAAGTTTGAAACTGTGATAACAAAACTGTTCAAAACTGTTTCATGTTTTTCATGATTCACAAAAATCTGACTATAGTGATGATTTAAATCAAATTTAACATTTTTAGTTTATTATTGTGCAGATGAAGTTTTAAAGGTGTTCATGTTGTGACAACTTCCTGAAGGCAGAGTCTCAGAGCCGGAGCTTCTTAAAGAGACAGAGACCCTTTTTGATAAATGTAGCATTTTTACAACATCTGAAGGTAAAATAATTACTGGATTGTAATTATATATAACTGGAAAACACATAATGCTGCACCTTTAAGATGATTTTGGGGCTCAGAAGCTGGTTTACAACATGATGTCGGATTTCAATTATCTATTTTAATGAAACATGTAAGACATTACACTTACATAAATGTGTAAATTTAATGTCCTGTTTGATTTTATCAGCAAATTATAAATGTTTTAAATCTTTTGAGCTACGTTAAAGCAGAAAATGATCTTACAGGTAATTTTTTAGTTGTTTATTTCTGTACAAATAAAAAACAGTAAAGTATATTTATATGTTCAAAGGAGTGAGAAGAAGACTATGTAATGTAATTAAATGTAATGCATTAATATTTGACAGCCTCATTAAATGGTAACAATAACATCGATATTGACAGCAGTAATTGTTGCTCATATTGATATGCATTGTCTGAAATGATGTTTTTATCTTTGGACGTTGTTTCATTTAAATGATTCCACATTGAGCTTTAAAAGGAAGAGCAATAGTTTAGTCACATATTTAATCCCAAACGATAAATATGTCATGAAATTCTCGATATGCATCAATCAGCCGGTTAGAAATCGGGCCAATTTTCTCTTAAATGCCTCTGATCTTTGATCAGCAGATAAGAAACTGAAAAATCTGACTAATTCCCTGTTCCTTAAATACATCTAGAGTAAAAACGTAGATATTTTTGCTCTAGAAACACGTCATCCAGCAGCATGTGTTAGATGCCCTTTGTTTATTAAAAATCTGGTAAATGTTAGGGAAACAATCTGCATCTTTAGATTTACTTTCTTTGTTTTCTGTTGGATTCAAGACCTTAGAAATAAAAAATATGAATTTTTATGCTGGGTCTGAACTGGCCTAAAGAAACTGGTGCCAATTAAAAATATTTAGACTCATCAACCAAACGTTCACTCAGACTTCCTCGGGAATCCTGCAGAAGATGAAAATACTTTTGAATGAAGATGAATAGATTTTTAAGGCGAAGAGGAGGGTGAGGAAGATTAAAATACAAATGACCATAAGAGCCTCTTCAGCGCCCCGGCTGCAGCTTTGAAGCTGTGAAGGCACCTGAAGAGAAACGGCTCAGAAGACGCTTTCAAGAGGCGGAAATGTTTAAAAGAAGAAAAAATAAACCCCTTGGATGGCCCCGAGGTGTTTATACCTGTAATTATTCATCCACTTATTTCTTTCCGGTGGAAATGGTGCGGCAGTAAAAGACAGGTGTGTGCAGAGGAAGCGTTGCTGGTTTGATTATTATTAACTCTGTTTCAGACGTCTTAATAAAACAGCCGTTTAGCTCAGGTGTTTTCAACTTTCTGACAGAAAATCTTACACCAACTACAGATTTATATTAATGTATATATATTTCTATAAATGGGTTCAGTTCTGCTTTAAAATAAACATGACACATGATATGCAGATTGAATAAAATGAGTTGGGATATTTTCCTAATGGAAAAATAAATCAAAATAAAACTCCTTATATTCTTCATTAAACATAAGGAGGAGTTAATTTCTCATCGTTTTGCCAGATTAAACTGAATGCTTCTTTAAATGAATAACCAAAGTAAAAACCAGGTCAAAAAATAATCCTGATTAAATATTAGGCAAAGCTGCAATGAAAACAGAGGAAGTCATGAATTTATAGCTGTTTTTATACAGTATTTTACAAAGCTTTTTATTGCAGATTTCTGTCCAGGTCCTTCTTGAAAATAAGATCCAGATCTCAACGGAGTTTACCTGGTTCAATAAAGGAAATGAAAAATAAATTTTAAAAAAGCTAAGCACAAACAGAGGCAGCTAAATCCCATTTTTGCATTAAGAATAATTAATTTCATTTCATTTAATCTTTCTTTAATCAGGACAGAACATCGTAGATGATCCTCAGCTGAAACTCAAATATAGATTTTATTATAATTACTATTTTTAGGGCTAAGATCGCGACTCTAAGGTGTGAACGTCATTTAACGGAGCAGGAAACAAGTGACGTGTTGAAAGTTGAGTTGGAGACTCTCTTTTTCGTTTCATGAGTCTCCTTATGATTTTGAGAGAGTGAAATTGACAATAAATGAGAGAGAAAGTGGGTCCATTAATCATGGGTTTCCTATTTGAGCGTTCACGTTGTGAGCAGCGCGGAAACAGAGAGAAACCGAAACAAAGGAAACTCGACGAGAGGTCAGTAGTTTCAAACGGCAACTCTGTGCCTGGGCCTCCCGCTCTGAACAGTCTTTATGAGCGCTCAGTGTGTGTGTGTGTGTGTGTGTGTGTGTGTGTGTGTGTGTGTGTGTTCAGGATGTTGCACCCAGGTGAGTCACTAGTCCATGGAATGAAACTTTGCAAAGTTTCTCTGTAGTTTTTTGTTTACAGAGTGAGCTGCCACAGATGTGTGTGTTCTCAGCTCGTAGTTAATCAGTCACAGCAGCGACTCTGTTGATCACAGGTGGATTTAAAAAAAAAAAAAATCTCATTTTCTCTGTCATTCTGCAGCTACAATGTGGTGATTACTTTAAACCAGGAAAGATATGAAAAAATTTGAGTTTTTGAACAGATTATTCTTCCATGTTGGTTTCTACTACTTCTAAAAACAAGCCAAACACTCAAAAAAAGATTGATAGATAATGAAGTGCCAGCCCCGTTACCTAGCAACCAAAACGGAACTCCAGCCCCGTTACCTAGCGACCAAAACAGAACTCCAGCCCCGTTACCTAGCAACCAAAACGGAACTCCAGCCCCGTTACCTAGCGACCAAAACTGAGTTCCAACATGTTTGGTTAGCTTGTTTTCCTGCTGTACAATGGCTGCTGTGTTTAGTTGATGACTTGCCATCCAGAAGCCACTTGCTGCATTCTTGTTGGTTGTGCAGGAGGCTCCACTTCTGCTCTTCAAAGATGGATCTGTTTGCAGCCATTTTCATGTGCGATGGCAAACATTTTCGGTACGTAAGCAGACCTATTAAGTAAAGAAAGAAAAAATGTCACTTGATTTTATGTCCTAAATAAGCACAGGGAGGCAGCCATTTTGGGTCCACTGGCAAATTTTGGCCACTTTTCACACTATAACAAGCTCCTTCTTGGGATTTTGGCTTTTTATTATCTCATATAATCATATCATTTCAGCCCATTCCCTATCACTGACTTTATTTTACTCACATTAACATGGTTTTTCATTTCCAGTCACTGTTTTTAGCATCTCAGCAGCAGCATAAATGTTTTAACCAGTGTTAGCGGAAAACTCTTGTGAATCCGTCCTCAGTGACGGGTTTTAAAGTAGAAGGTTGAATAAACACCTGCAGCCTCACAGAAGGACTTACTGATGGTACAAAGCTGTGTACCACTGGGAGCGTTGTGTGTTTTGGTCGATGACATCACAAGAGGCTGAAGAATCAATCCGTTTGGTATTAAGAAAACATTTTGACAAAGATATTAAAGTAAATCCCCTTGCTTGAAGGATTTTAAATAAAAACATCCAAATAAAGACAGAAAGGAAAGAGAAAACATACACATATGTGTATGTTACTAGAATCAACCGTGTGATTTTAGGAGTTCAGATTTTATTTTATAGTTATGTTTTTGCATCTAAACATAGTTTTGTCTGAGGTGATTTTGATGGAGTTTGCAGAAAAACAACAGGTGATGGTTGTTTTTGTGGTTCATCAAGTGATTTTCAGGTGATCTTACTCTTCACTAACTTTCTGTGTGGGAGGATTTTTTTAAAGAAACCAGTTGAGCTGTGGGAATTAGAGTCTTTTTTTCATTTCCTCCTTCATTACTGTAAATAATCACAAAGTTTCTCTAAGCAGTCACACGTGCTTCATCTTTGTTCTTTCCTAAAAAGTAAAGTTTTCTTGAGTTTATCATTTTTTCTTACTGATTAGAAGGGAATCTGCAGATCTACCTCTGACAATATGCATGTATGAATAAATGAAGCAATAAGCAGTAAATCAATTAATCGTGTGATTGATTGTGATAATTAAACCAACTCAATCATTTCCATTTGCATGATTTATCATTTTTCTTATTCTACCAAAACATGGATGATAAAAGTCTTCAGTCTGGTGATTCTTAAGGACAGTTGTGTTTGTTTATTTGTTCTTTCTGTTCTTTTCTTTATTTATTTGTAATATTTAACATGTCTTCCAGTTCCAGTGTTAAAGGTTTGTTAGAATTTAAAGTTTAATGAAATGTGAGAATGTGTTCTTGCATTATTAATATTCTATCATTACCATTATGTTCCTGGAAAATGGTCTCAAAACAACAACAATATTATCATTTATCGCAATAATTTCTGGGACAATTTATCGTCCAGCACCGGCCTGGCAAAATGATAAATTCTCCAAAGTTATTGTGATAAATGACAATATTGTTGTTTTGAGAGAATTTTCCAGTAATATAAAGCAAGAACAAATGATCAAAGATCAACAAACTTTAAATCCTAATTAACACTTAATTAGGATTGATTGGATATTTAAGTGTTTTAAATATCCAAAATAAATAAACAAAACGATAAAGTTAATTATTAAGTCTCTGTAAACAAAATGTTCTTATAAAATGACTAGTTGAGACCAAAACTCCCAAACTGAAAACTTTTATCATCCAATTCTTGGTAGAAAGATAAAAAGATAAATCATCCAAATGGAAATTATTGAGCTTGTTTTAATTTATCATGTGATGAATTGATTTGTTGCTTATCGTGTCAGTCCTGTGTGAAACAACCCATTGTGTTGTTGTAGTTTCCAAACATGTTCAACAGTCTGTCAGATAAAACCAATTGTTGTTTTCTGAAACAATGGACGCGGCGGCGGCGGCGGCGGCGGCGTTCCCTCAGGTTTCTTTCGCTCATGGCGGGACGCTCCAGTTCCTCAGCCTTTGTTTGGGCCGCGCTCTGTTCAGTCAGTGTGATCACCATATGTGAACATAAAGGACAATTTGCCTTATGTTCTTCCTCTTTGATCTCCTGTGAGGAAAATTTACGACCCGCTCAACTTAGAGATGGAGAAGTGACTTTCTCCATCCACGATCTCAGCAAGTCAGAAACTGGATGGATCAGTTTTTATCTTTATTGAGCTGATTAATGCTATAAAAGAGATCTAAAGAGTTAAATATCACTGTTTCTTATGCCCTTTTGTAATTAGGCCTGTCACAATAACTAATTTTAATGGAAATTACTGCAATAAACGATAATATTGTCATTTTGGTAATGGTTTAGTAATGCAAGGACACATTCTTAAATATTAATAAACTTTAAATTCTACCTCTGGAGCTGGAAGATAATTAAATATCCAAAATAAACAAAACAGACAAGACAACAATATTGTTGTTTATTGAGATAAATTATAGGACAATGTATCTTCCAGCAGAATAATGGCCGCCACACTTAAATGATTATTCCTGATGTGTGGCTTTGATTAAATTTGATCAAATTAAAGGTTGTTCTTAAAAAAGTAAATGCCAGATTATGTCACTGTCCAGGCTTTTTACATATTAAGAAAAAGTATTATGCTCTATCATTGCCGTTTGATATTTATTCTTGATTTCTAATCTAGAATCACATTGAAATTGTCCAGAATTGAAGTTACACACATGAAGTTCTGGTTGATTTTGTTTTGCTGTGCTTCTCATGACCAAAGTATATGTTTTAACTGAGCAGCCTATTAGTAAATATGGGAGTTGTTGGATTGTGTGGACTCTTCTTATTGATTTGAACACTGACTCATAAAAAGTTGCCCCAGATATTCGTGTCAAACCACTTCTGAACAAACCGGCACAGCTAGCGCGTTGATGTCAGCAGCTGATAATATCCCATAATGACTCTTCCTCCCCCAGACCTCAGCCTCTGCAGCTGACCTTTATTATCATTTTAATATGCACTTTATTAAAATAGTCATCATAAAAATAGTCAACCCGAAGCAGAGAGTCAAACCCCATGGTCCTCCGCCCAGCCCGGTTCTGCCCAGACCAGCTGGAGCCTCCACAGCCGCATGGAGCTGCACACATGGCTGCGATCTGAAGCACACACACATTTTCAGCGCTGCCTCACACATGATGCGATGGAAAGACCAACACCTTCATGTTCTATTTATGTAAACTTACTTAAATACACCATACTGATACTTACATGATGCGCACTCGTCCAAATGAGTGGCTCATGCTTTCACTTCCTCCTTGCTCTTTGTTTACCCTGATGTACTAACATGCTGACGGACAAAGTGGTGACGTGTTTTGAAGGAAAACACTGTCCTATCGTAAGTAGAGTGAACCTAATCAGACATTCTGCAGGTTTTTATTGAGGCTGTTCCAATAATTTTCATCCAAACCTATAGACATTCTGGAGTGCGGTGAAGATCCTACCTGCTGGAGGGCGAAAAGTTGCTCGCTAACGATGACTAGCACCGGTTTTAGCTGTCCAGTTGTCAACATCACACACCAAATCTTAAATGTACATCTGATATATAAAAGAAGAACAGACTCAGTGCTTTGCTACTTATTGTTAACACTATGACAAATAGATAACAATATCAGGAAAAAGTTTTAATCAAAAAGGTCAGTTATGCTAGCCTGACTATGAAAACCGTAACATGTGGATGTGCTGTGGAATTCAGTCTGTTTCAGTTCAGTTACAAAAAAAAAGGCGACCTTAACATCAACTCTGACAGATCATCAGTAGAGCATATTAGCTAACCAGCCACCACTGTGTTAGCTTAGCTAATAGCAGCTGGTCTACCGCTGCTATTAGCTAAGCTATTATTAGGTTATTAGCTAATCTGTTACTTTCAAAAATAAACATCGAGCCTGAAAACATGAAACTGTAACAGGCAGAATGTCCTGCTCTTTGTAAGGGAAATGTTTGAATGTTTTTTGGTGTTGAATCCTGATACCTAAAGTGGCGTTGTTGTCAGAGAGCAATAAAGAGAATATGAATGATCTTGAGTTGTTTTATTGTCTCTTTTTCATGAAATAACAGAACAAACTGAAAAAGTCCATGGCGTTTACTTCTGTTTTATAAGGTTTGACAAGAGCTGGTTCAGCTTAAATTCAATCAATGCTATTGATTTCACCTGTTAATAATCTGTGAAGGTTGACATCAGTTCCTGTCGCCATCAGTAACAAGCTTTGATGCTTTTTCCGCCTCTTTGGGAACGTCTGTTTCACTTTTGTGGTGAGAAATTTGCAGATAGGAGAACAAAAAGGGACAATTGTTTGTGTAAGTTCTGCATCTGTTTCTGTAATATTTAAGAGTAAAGAGAGGAATTCCCTCTTCAACAGGTTTCCTCGTAAGGAGCTCATTCATGCGTCAAATTGATTTCCTACCTTTGTTCAGACGGTTTAGTCATGCATGCTGAGGTTCTCATCCCTGTGTTTTGTGATCACTGGAAGCTTTTCCTCTGGTTTCCAGGAGAAAGAGCCCTGAGGCCATAAAGACAGGCAGCACTGACGTACAAACAGCGAGCACGCGATGGAGGCATGTTTTTCCAATCAGCACTTTATGATGGAGTGAGAAGACTGGTTTCAAATTGTTGTTTGATTTCGGAGATGTTTGGAAACAAGACGAGGATGTGCGAAATGAAAACAAAGCCAAATGATTTTGGCTTTAATGATCACAAAGTTGATGTCATTGACAGCTTGGTGTGTAACAGGAAGCCGTGCAGCTCATAAAGCATTTTTTTATTCAGTGTTTTCGGTGTGTGAGAAGCTCTTGTGGTAAATCAGCTTGTGTGAACATTTTCAAACAAGGCCAAACAAAAACTAGAGCAACTCTGATATGCAGTGCACTGT
Organism: Brachyrhaphis roseni; assembly: GCA_903066815.1. Classification (NCBI taxonomy): domain Eukaryota; kingdom Metazoa; phylum Chordata; class Actinopteri; order Cyprinodontiformes; family Poeciliidae; genus Brachyrhaphis; species Brachyrhaphis roseni. The sequence goes on along the minus strand of CAEFZY010025237.1, from coordinate 9,582 downwards.
GGTCGGCGTGAGTGTGTGTGAGAGTGTGTGTGTGGGTGTGCGTGACGGCGTAGGTGTTGCTCATAGTACAGGACGCCTATGTGGGAAACACTGTATGCACACCAAGGACAGATGAAAGGGGAAAGGTGGGTGGGCAGGAAGTGAACAACAAAAGAAATGCACCATCTGATTTATCAGATTGGGCCGATCAGATGGAGGAGAAGAAGGGAGGATGGAGAAGGAGGAGAAGAAACGACAGAGGCAGAGAGAGTGATGGAGGGAGAGGAAGAGAACAATGACGGAAAGAGATAAGTGCACTAGCGGAAGGGAGTTAGCAGTAAACAATGAGAAGGCGGTAACCGCGTTGTGCACCTGGTACAACAAAACCACAGCCCCAGTTGAAACAAACGCTGATACCTTAAGAACACCTTTAACCGTTTCACCGCCGCACTCAAGGAAAGGAGCGCGAATCCACGGCTAATCTCACTGTGAACGAAAGGAAGAGCACCTTTAGGCTCTAAGGAGAAAACATTTTCAAGTCTCACTGCTGTCGAAATCATGAAAACACGTTGAAAAATGGAGAGCAGGAAAACCAGAGAAGTGGATTTCATGTGTTTTGTTTGGTGTGGTTTGCTTTCACTTTGCAAGTGAATATCTGGTAAACTGCAGGAGATAATCACTGGACTGTTATTTTCTTCTAAGTTAAAAAAAAAATTCACAGTTCAGGAAATTCAAATGTGAATAAGTCGTTAAAAACCACGACCCACTCATACTTTAGCCTAGGTGGCGCTAGCGCTCATCATCATCAATCACTGAACGTTTAGTTAAAGTTACGTTTTTCTGAAATTGCCATTAAGCAAATTTAGTTTTGTAATTTAATTTTGCGTTCATGGAAACGCAAGTCGGGTTTGTTTTCACACCGGAACCGAACAGAACCAGAGTTTGTCTGGAAGCAAAACCACCTCAACAAGTCGGTCTCGGTCCGGTTGTTCGTGTTCACAGCTGCATAAGCGGTCCAGGCCAACAGGAAACAAACTCTGGGTTATTTGAAGTGGAGCAAAAGGGTTTTTTTGTCCTGATAAATCTGGATTTTTTTGCCACACCCAAAAAATGTAAGAACAGAAAGTCACTGGGAATTAATGAAAAGTTATTTCTAAGGATTTGTGAATCACAGTGAATCCAAGTGGACCAAAATTTCTCTGAAGACTCAAGCAGGACTCATTGACCCAATGTCAGTCAGAGCTCATGTTTGTTTCTGATTTATTAAGATTTATAACACATTTAATTCCCCTGCACTTAATGAATTTGCATGAATACGTGGACGTGTTATCGCTGCGTAGCTCTACGGCTCCTATTCATTCTTTAGCTAAGCGAACCATGAATTTGGGGTTTGGACCCGAGTGAAGTTTATTCTGGTTTTCCTGAGATGGAGATCAATAAGAGACGTTTGGTTTGACTTTCAGTTTTGTTTAGACCGGCTGCTGCTCTGCAGTGACACACAGTGGCTTCTAAATGCGACAAATAACAACCTGAAGTCACCTGCTTTACTCTACATAAAGGTCATTTCTGGATTTCAAATTAATGGAACAAAAATTGATTATATTTGATGCCAAATATGCCAATTTATGGGGAAGAGAAAGAGAAGAACTACTTCAACATGTTTTTACTCAAGTAAAAGTAAAAATGTATTTGATCAAATCTCTCCTCAAGTACTGAGTAACTGATCAAATTATAAATAATCTAATATGTAAAAATCACATTATCAGCTGATAATCAACACTTTTGCCAATCTTGTAAGGACAAAACAACCAGGCATGTAAAACAGGATCATTTTTACTCTGAAATATTTGAAAAATGCAAACAGAAATCTGGATTAAGGTTATTTATTGGGTAATTATTTTTCTTTTTGCCTCATAATGGCTGCACTGCACACATCTTCAGGTTCAGCTGAGAGGAATATCAGCGACAGTTTAATTATTACATGATTTCTAAGGTCATTTTAGGATATTTTTGGGACTCTAAGCAAAGAAAATACTTGATTAAAACAGGATTTCCATGACGGCTTAATTTGTAGTTTAATTGGAATCGTATTAAAGCCGCTCATTGTGGCGCTGATTTCCTTTTGTTTTTAATTACGCAGAGGGAATAAAACAAGGACACATTCTATCGTGTCAGACAGACAGACGGTCTCCATCGCTGATGTTTTTACAGCCCAATCATCCTGCAGACAGGCGCAGATTTACAGCAGGCACATTCAGCAGGCAGCCCTCTGCGAGGACCCCAGAGGACCGGTTGGCTCGTCTGCTGATCTGCAGAGCGAGGCGACCCTGGTTCCTCCAGCCTGTCTAGCTCCAGTGTTAATCAGATCATTTATTTTATTGCCTTTTCTCTCTTAGATTGCTCCACCAGACTTAATTTGGCGCGGTAAAGACAGCAACGACTCCGACACCATGATGGCTCCATCCGATCACAATAAGGAGAACTCTGCTTTCAATCAGTTATTGATCGGCAAAGCCTCACGTCGACTGTTTACTCTGAATTAGCGGAGGCAGAATATTACAGATAACAAACATAAAACTCATTAAAAAAAACGTTCTCTGGAATAAAGTTGTTTATTTTTAGGATATGTTTATGTTTGTCCTCAGAGTTTTGATCAGAATAGATTCGCTGATAATCCAGACGTGTTGGGCTGATTATGCCAAAGATGTTGCATTAAGAGAAATATTTCTGTTGCAAATGAAACAATAAATCAGTTAATTGCATAATAAATCGAAACATGTTCAATAATTTCCATTTGCATGATTTATTGTTTTTCTCTTTCTAAAAAACTGGATGACAAAACTCTTCAGTTTAGTGTTTTGGTCTCAAATAGACATTTTTAGACTTCATAATTCATTTTATTTGTTGCTTTGTTTATTTATTTTGGATATTTAAAATGTCTTCCACTTCTTGCGTTAAGTGTTCATTAGAGTTTAAAGTTCATTGATCTTTGGGAATGAGAATATTATCATTTATCGCGACTTTATCGTCCAGCAAACTTTGCTCAGCGAATGACTAATTTTTCCTTCTATTTGCAGGAATATTGTTTTTCTCATTTATTCAATTTCAAACCATGTAGTAACATTTACAAGGTGAATATAACGTTGCTCTTAGATGCTGCAGTGACAGTTTGGATTCCTCATTTTTCTGACTTTTTCCCTTCATGTCATCATCACTTCGTTCCCAAAACTCTGTTTCAGCTTCTGCAATATTATAGAGGTTTAATCTGTAATATTGCAACCAAGCTTCCCTTTGCAGTTTCACACATGCAAATTATGATGACGTCTATTATTCGGCTATATTGATATTTCCAATTATTACATAAAATTAACATCAGGGTTTCTACACAGTCTGGAAAGCAAAGTTTAGAAAAAATATCTGAGTTTCCAGTCTTTTCTCCTTATTCAATCATTTTAAAGATTTTTTAAATAAAAAAATTTCTAATATAAGTTTATTTTTGTAAATATTTATGTAAATAACATTTTTGTTATTAATTCAACCAAACCATACTTACATTAACAGATCTGTGTCACAGGTCACAAACATTCATTTAAAGACCGTAAACTTATTTAGTAAATTCTCTAGTCCAGACTGTTGGAGTCTCGGTGTTGAACTTTGTGCAGTAGAGCCGATCTAAACTGGTCCAGACGCAGAAAAGCGTCGATCATTGTGTCTTTTTATGACTACTGGAACACTCACATAATAAAAACCCAGAAATGTTAATGTTTGCTGCTAAAATGCTTACAATGACTTACTTTAAAATGTTAAAACAAGCCATTTCCTGTGAAGCTTAAAATTGTAAAACTCATAGTTAGCAGCAGATTTTACGACGTTTTGAGAAAACAAGTCTTCTGTGATGTGCAGGTCTGTAAGGATCTCACAGTGAATTTAATTTAGCCTTTCTGCCTGCGTTTGTGTGACAGCTCTTGTGTTTGTTGTGTAGTGTTAAGCCTGTTGTGGTTTACCATGGAAAATAAAGGCCTCGAGTCACATTGTCACCTGAACGGCACAAACGCACACACTGCTTCTTCATAACTGGGTGCGCCTCTTGTGTGCTGGTGGAAAATTTTCAAGGTTCGCTTGCTCAACTGCATCTCCTTTTTTCCAAGTACCAGGGGAGGAGAAGTCACCAACCTGCAATGGAAAATCATTTTTAACTGAAACAAAACATTCTGACAAAGAAACTCTGCTGTGCTCAGTTAAGGGAATAAATTGTATCTGTTTACATGTAGCAACACTTTTTCTCTCTCTCTTTCTTTTTTTGTGTTGTAATTTAACCATTGAGGCCACAACAATGGAAGAAACTTACCATCATGGAAATATGTGACATTCAAGCTTTCATCCAGGTGCACAAATGTTCCACAAAAAGCAGATCACTGACAAAGCAAAGTCATTGAAAACATGAAGTCTGATTAGTAAAATGAATAAACTGGTTGTTTCTTGCTCTGCCTTTACTTTGAAGGAGAGACAGAAAGGAGTGCAGATTGGGAGCATTGGGTTTGGCTCGAGTCAGAACGTTTGGTTTGTTTGGTTCCTCACCATATTTTTTCTGGAATTGGATCAAAAGAGTTTGGGAATTCATAAATTTACATATGAACAGACGAGAGATGAGATCCAGGCAGAATGAATTAGAAGTGTGACGACGCACACGATGAGCCGAGACGACATGGAGGTTCACAAGGCGAGGCTTTTTCAGCATTAGTTGGTTGATCAGTTTTAGCTGAACCTGAAAACTTCTGGGAAATCAAACCTGACTTTGTTGCACCAAAACTTCAGCAGTAAACCACCTACTTTTCTAAAAGAGATGCAGAAGGCAATAAATTAATTTAATTTAGAAATGAATCAAATCTAAACACAGTTAAAACCTTTTTTTTTGGTACAAATAGGAAACTACAGATGCTAATATTAGCATTGTTAGCGGCTAACGGTTAGCTGCTCTGTGAATGCTTCTTTTTCAACTTGGTAACAAAAATGGTTCTGGATAAACTTTTAAAAAGACTTGAGAGCTTCTTGAATTATTCTTTTTATATTTAGTGTTTTTAGCTAACCGGGTGAAACAACCGGGTAACTCCGATGCTATTTCCTTTTAAACTTCTTTTAAACTTTATGATGGAGATCCAAATCTCCACCTTAAAGATTTCACCTCCATATCTCTGTTTCTTAATAACCTCTTACTCTTTGTTCACCAGACTAACTCACATAATAACACATATTCGATAGGGCTTTGTAAAAATGAAAAACATTTTATTATCCTCCCAGTTTGTATTCCTTGAGCCTTTTTACTGCTGTTGATCGTGTTACAATGCAACCTTGACTTGATTTTAGGGCTGGACATTAAGGCTGAAAAACCTAACATGAAGTAAGCATTTCGCATCAGTCAATATCAGTAGTTATTTAAGGCACAGGCTGATTCAATGATTCAATAAGTTTGAGAATCATCTGGATGAAGTTCTAGGCGACAACTTTCTCTGAAACTTTTACATATTTGGTGATTCTTTCAAACTAACTTACTTTTTTAATCAATGTATCATTTTTTTGTGCTTTTAACCGCGCTGTGTCCTATATCTGACCTCCTTTGTGGAGTGATTGAAAGTGGAAGCAGAAGTTTTAAGGCTCTTGGCTTGGGCAGCGCTCAGAAGGGGAGCGGCCCGGGAACAATTATGGCTTAGCAGGAGCAACACGGCCGAGCCTGGCGGCGGCCGGGCGGCCCGAATATGTTTAGTTTCTGCTTTGTGTGTGCAGGCTCAGGGGGGCGTCGAGAGGGAGCGATGCTCACACACCCAGCCACATATTTATGTTACAAATCATGCCTAAACAATTTAGCTGGCCACAAACACAAACATCGGGCTTTTGTATAGTCATCCTGGATGGACAGGAACGATGGAGAAGAATTCAGAGACAAGAATACAAAAATACAAAAACAAGAGAGGATAAACTGATGGATGGAAACAAGGAGAAAGGAGTTGGCAGGTTATTCTTTATTTTTTATTTTTGCTAGGCATAATGTCTGAAAATCAAATCAGTTCTCATTTGCAAACATGACCTGACTCTTAAAACATACAAAATGAAATATTCATCCATTCAAGCGTGGAAAAGTATTTTCCTACTCCTAAAAGATCTCTGCAATCTGTTAGTTTGTTTGCTTTTTTACGTCAGAGTGATGCAGTTTCTTAACACAAAAACATTGTTTTTATTGTTAGCTTCAGTAAAAATAATTGAAAACTGCAATGATGCAACCGATGGTGAAGATAAAGAATGACACAGAGAAAAGGACAAAAAGTGAAACATGGCATGTCAGAGGGAAATGTTCCTACTACACAATTAAAAACACTTAAAAACCATAAAACCTCCCATGTTAGACTAAACAGTTTTAATCTGGAAAAGGAAAAGTCCAACTACTGGGAATTAGATTCAAAACTTAGTTTTAGCTGAGTACTAAAACAATTTGGTCACTTATTTAGGCATTACTATGGGTGCAGTAATTAGGATTTAACTGAGTTTATCAAAACTTTTGTTATTTTGATGCAAAATATCAGAACTACACCTTATATTAAAGTAAATTATTGGATCAAAAACAAACCTGGAGTGTTGCCTTGATTATTTTATGCATGTTTGAGAAATTCTTTAATTTCCATGGTACCCATTCAGCTTTTCAAAACACCTGCGTGAACCTAGCTCCGCCTCCGAGGAACAGCTCCTCCCCCATAGCTCCTCCAGACTAGCCAGCAGCAATTAGCAAACAGCTGCTGAGCTGATTAAAGGAGCTGCTGCTCAGAGCGACGCCGGTAAAAATGTTGTTGAAGGGTTAATAGAGGAGCCATGTTGGGATGACTTCCTGGAGGCGGAGCTTCAGAAAGAGCAGGAGGTTTTAAAGAGACAGAGGCCCAATTTCAAAGCGTTAAATTGGTGAGTTTTATTTAATATGTACAGCATTCTTATAACAACTGAACTTTTAAGAGTTGACTTGAATTTAAAGGTAAAATAATAAATAGAAGATTTAAAACCTGCTTGTAATGCAAGATGGTAGTTCTTGGGTAAATTTTGGAAACCCAAGGAGAAAATCCAGATTTTCTAAAACATTTTACAGAAAATGTGATTAATTGATCAAACTGATTTATCACCTTGCTTTGCTTCATTTATGGTTAGAGACTGATTCATTTTTCCAAAGACTTTCCCTCCACAGCTGCAGATAAATCATCAGACATCTTCAGTGTGCAAAGCAAAAAAAATAGTCCACAATTTTCACGTTACAAGATTTAAAGAATTAAGTTTACCCGAGGCGAGCAAGTGAAGGAAAATAGACAGGAGTTTCTGACCAAAGCTAATTCCAGCGCAGAGGTCTTTTAGTGGAGCAAGTCACTTTATTTTGGGGTGATAATTACACGCTGCGGGTGAGCCACCATGTTATTTGTACAGAGATGATCGATAGCAGAAAATCAAGTCAAACGGGTAGTTATGAAGGAGCTTTTCATAAAAATACACACCATTCATGCAAAGCAACACACATGTTGAGTTTTGTATAAAGCTGAGGCTACACACACTCACTCACACACGAGCAAGCAGATGTGGCGCAAACATATGTTTATTCACATACACACATATATAGATGAAGGGTGGCAGCAGGCGGTCTGTGTGATGCTGCAGCAGATCGCGGCCTCCTGCGCCTCTGCATGCGGTGAAGCTTTGGCTCTGCTCCTCTTTTGGAGAAGCTCCACATGTGGTCAGCTGCATGGCAGCGCCCTCGCTTCACGCTCCCAACATGACTCCGGCATGGACTGGTGCCATCTCCAGATCACATAAAGAAATGAAGAGAAAACTCTGCTGCTTCTCCTACTGGCCCAGGGCCGGCCAGAGCCTTTTTGAGGCCCTCAGCAGAGTTTAGTTAGGGGGCCCTCCAGAGCAACAAGTCAACACCAGATGCTAAGGTGCACCGATTAATCAGCCAGCTGATTTATTGGCGTCAATTATCTTCATTTTGGGAGATCAGTGATCGACCAGAGAGGACAGATTACCAAAGAAATTCTACACAAGTAAAAGTAAAAAAGTATGTGGTAAAAAGTTTACTCAAGTACTGAGTAATTGATCAAATCATAAATTATTTAGCATTTAAAAATTACATAATCAGACAAGCTAGAATATAAAGTTAAGTGGAAATTTGTTTTTTTTAAGGACCAAAATTCATAAAACTAACAAAAACAACAAACTCAGGCAAAAGAAAATGTTTCCAAATCAGTTTCTTTAAATCAAAAACTTCTGAAACTTTTAACAGAAACTGCAGGTGTGTGTGTTAGTCTGGTGGATTTTTGGTTAAAACATATTCGATCTGTCAGAAAACAATCTATGCACAAGACGTTTTTCTCATGTTGTAAGTGAAATAATTTGCTTTTTCATCAATATTGAGGAGTTACTGACTTAAAACCAGCTCCTGTATCTTACTGAAAAGTTACTTTTGTCTTATTTTAAGTCTCCTAAGATATTTGTGCTATAAACTAGACCAAAAATACTTTTTTGTGAGTTTTTGCAGTCTAAACAGCTGCTTAGCTTGCATATGCCTTGGGCCGGCCTTGACTGGAACTAATACTGTGATTTTTGAGCTGAAGCTCTTCTACTTTCAGGTTGTAACAGCTTGTAAGTTTTAGACGAAGAGCAAATTTGCAGATATTCTGAATTAAATATGATTGCTATAAAAACTTCCAGTCAGTTGCGGATCTGTGGCTGCATGCCGGTGGAGGATCCCGCCTCCCGGAGTTAATTCAGGAGCTGCAGAACCAAGCAGAGTCTGCTCAGTCGGACTTGCTGGGGAGTGCTCTCTGCTCTCCAGCGCCTCTTTGAGCTCCTGGAGATAAAAGCAGCTGGCTCTACATCAAATCAATAAGCCCATCAATGGCAACATCTCCGGAAGATTAAAGAGAAACTCGGCGAGAGGCAGCGCTGGAGATGAGGTGCTAATACGCTCCAAGACTCGGCCAATGGGACGGGATTTAATTGATGTGCAGAACAGAGATGGTGCTGTTGTAATGGGGTGGGTCAAGGTTCTGTTGGGTAACTTCTTATTTCGTTTTATTCTTCCATTAGGAGGAGTCTTGTTTGTCTCTGGATGTCTCATTTACATACGTCAGTTATTTTTAATGGTTTCTTGACATTTAGTTCCTCCATATCTGTAGATTAATAGTTACTTCTTTGTAGTTTTTTAAAATATGCACTCCATTTCTTCTGCTACACTTTATTTGATCCATGAAAAAACACAAAGTCCTCCTGAAGAACATGTATAACGAATAGTTTCTACGATAATAGTTTACCAAAATATTAATTGAGATTCTGTTGGGATTTTTGTAATAGATCAACATGTTTTGGGATTTGATTGGGTGATCAAGATACAAGGGATTCATATCAGTCAAAATCGATAACTATTGATATATATATTTTTTTATATCTGAAACGGGTGATTTGGCCTTTCCTGTTTTACCCAGTTTTTAAAGCAGCTATGAGACACGGTGGAGAAACCTTAAACTGCTGCTGCGCAAGTAACTCAACACGTTGTTGCTAGGTAACCAAAGAATAAGT